>JAQQSW010000176.1:37371-74841 GCA_028646575.1 Pseudocheirus occidentalis
ACTGTGTACAAATTTTTCCTGGTTCTGTTCTTCTCACTTAGCATCAATTTGTATAAGCCTCTCCAGGTAATTATGAAGTCCATCTCCTTCCCATTTCTTATAGAACAATAGTATTCCATTACATTCATATACCATAACTTGTACCATCACCCCCACTTATTCTTGACACTTCAGAAAGTTCATATGTAGGTTTCCAGCAATGTGGGTAAGAGAGTCTCCAGTTCTCATGCAAGCATTCAGGGTAATAATGCATATCAGGTATTATATAGACTTAATTTCAACTTGCAAATAAAATGCAGAAAACAGAAAGAATTCATAGTAGTCTACAAGACTCATCTTCCTTGAAACTTATCAATTCCATCAGATTCCCTAATTAATCCCCTAGGAAGATGTTCCTCCCTATAACTTCATCAAATTAGTCCACTCTTTACATATCTAAGTGTTTTAATACCCATGTAACTCTGGCTAGGAGGTATGACAATTTTGCAGCATAAAATATAGTTTCTTCCAGAATATATAGGACTTTGTGTCCGCTGAGATCCATCCTTCCTTCCTCCTATCTCTATGATGCTCACTCTCACCTGAGGTTCCAAAAAGCTGCAGCATGCACAGCAGCCATAACCAGTAAACTCTTCTTGGCAGAAGGGCTAAACCAGATTAAGGATAATCAACAGGCCTCAAACTTGTCAGTGAGTTAGGGGAATGTCTACCCCAAGCAGGTGAAGACTCCTTCCAGCAGAATGGGCAGATAAGAACAATTTGTTGCAATGGCCATGAAGGTGGCTGAAGCAGGTGCTGTGGAGCACTTAGAGCTTGGTCAAGCATCGAATACACCAAATCAGCTGCTGTATCCCAGATCACTGTCATCTTATCCCTAGATATCAATGACTGGAAGACAAAATAAGGCCGAGGACTTGATACAACTCTGCCTCACTTAAATCACAAGTCAAGACATCAGCCTGTGATGAATTCAGGAAAGAAAAAAAAAGGACAAACAATAATATGCACAATCAGTTTCCAATTCTTTGCTACCTCAAAAAGAATAGTCATAAATATGTTCATACATATGGATCCTTTTCCTTTTCTTTGATCTCTTTGGGGTACAGACAACAGCAGTATTGGTGTTATGCATGATTTTGTAGCTCCAAATCTGGGGCATAGTTCCAAAGTATTCTCTTTTTTTTTGGAGGGAGGACAATAGAGGTTAAGTGACTTACCCAAGGTCACACAGCTAGTAAGTGTGCCAAGTGTCTGAAGCCAGATTTGAACTCAGGTCCTCCTGACTCCAGGATTGGTACTCTATTCTCTGAACCACCTATCTGCCCCAAATTGTTCTTCTTAGACCAGTTCACAACTCTACAACAGTGCATTAGTATAATTATTTTTCCACATCCATGTCAGCATTTTAAGTTTTCCTTTTATGCCACGTTAGCCAACCTGATGGGTGTGAGATGATATCTCAGATTTAATTACATTTTTTAAATTACATTTCTCTAATTATTATTTAGAGCAGTGGTTCTCAACCTGTGGGTTATGTTCAATTTGTAACAATGAAAATACATCCTGCATATGAGATATTTATATTACAATTCATAACAGTAGCAAAATTACAGTTATGAATTAGCAATGAAAATAATTTTGCAGTTGGGGGTCACCACAACATGAGGAACTGTATTAAAGGGTCACGGCATTAGGAAGGTTGAGAACCACTGATTTAGAACATTTTTTCATATAACTACAGTTTTTATTTCTTCTTGTCAAAACTGTTCATATCTTAGACCCATTTATCAATTGGGAAATAGTTCTTATTTTTATAAATTTAGCTCAATTACCTATCTGAGAAACAAGATCTTTATTGAAGAAACTTGCTGTAGATTTTTCACAGTTTCCTGCTTTTCTTTTAATTTTGGCTCCATTAGTTTTGTTTGTGCAAAAACCTTTAAATTCCACATAATCAGAATTATCCATTTTACCTCCCATGATTTTCTCAGTCTCATGTCCAGTCATGAACTCTTCCCTTATCCATAGATTTGAGAGATGATTTTTCTACATTCTCCTAATTTGCTTATGTCTAAACCATGGACTCAGTTTGAGCTTATCTTGATATATGGTATAAGATGTTGGTCTATGCCTAGTTTCTCCCAGAGTGCTTTCCAGTTTCTCGGCAGTTTTTGTCAAATAGTGAGTTCTTGATCCAATAGCTGAGATCTTTGAGTTTATCAAACATTATTTTTTGTTTTCTTTTTGGTGGGGGGGTGGGGTCAGGGAAAGGTAGGGCAATTGGAGTTAAGTGACTTGCCCAAGGTCACACGTCTAGTTTTGTGTTAAGTGTCTGAGGTCAAATTTGAACTCAGGTCCTCCTGACTCCAGGGCCAGACCTCTATTCATTGCACCACCCAGCAGCCCCTTTGTCTAACACTATATTTCTACAGTCATTTACTTCTATATATATTGCGTACCAAATCTGTTTCATTAATCGATCACTCTATTTCTTATCCATTACCAGATTTCTTTCATGATTACTGCTTTATAATATAGTTTGAGATCTAGTACTGCAAGGCTGCCTTCACTCTTTTTTTTTCATTGATTCCCTTCATACTCTTGACCTTTTGTTCTCCCAGATGAATTTTCTTACTTTTCCTAGCTCTATAAAATAATTCTTTGGTGGTTTGATTGGCATGGCAATAAATTTTAAAATTAATTTAGGTAATACTGTCATTTTTATTATATTAGCTTGGCCTACCCATGAGCAATTAATATTTCTCCAACTATTTAGATCTGTCAATATTTGTG
This sequence comes from Pseudocheirus occidentalis, assembly GCA_028646575.1. Taxonomy (NCBI): domain Eukaryota; kingdom Metazoa; phylum Chordata; class Mammalia; order Diprotodontia; family Pseudocheiridae; genus Pseudocheirus; species Pseudocheirus occidentalis. Next base: position 40,165 of record JAQQSW010000176.1, read on the forward strand.
TCAAGAGTTTTATAATTGTGTTCATATAGTTACAGTGTATGTCTTGGCAGGTGGACTCCTCTAAGTATTTTATACTGTCTGCAGTTATTGTAATAGAATTTCTTTTCCTATCTCTTCCTAATGGGTCTTGTTGGTTTTACATAAAAATGTTGATAATTTATATGGGCTTATTTCATATCCTGCAACTTTGCTAATGTTGCCAATTGTTCCAACTAGTTTTTTAGTTTTTTCTCAAGGGTTCTCTAATTATACCATTATATCATTTTTTTTAAGCATAGTTTTGTTTCCTTATGGCCTATTCTTATTCCTTCCATTTCTTTGTCTTCTTATAGCTACATTTCTAGTACAATATTTTGGTAATAATAGCTATACTTGCTTCACCCTGATCTAACTAGAAAAGCTTCTATTTTATCCCTATTACAGACAATGCTTGCTCTTGGTTTTAAATATATACTCTTTATCATTTTAAGAAAAGCTCCATTTACTGTATGCTTTCTAGTGTTCTTAATAGGAATGGGTGTTATATTTTGTTAAAAGGTTTTTCTGTATCTATTGATATAATCATATGACTTTTGTTGGTTTTGCTATTGATATGGTCAATTATGCTTATAGTTTTCCTAATATTGAACTATCCCTGCATTGCTGGTATGAATCCAACATGATATTTGTGATTTATTGCCATAATCTCCTTGCTAGTATTTTGTTTTATTTAAAATTTTTTTCATCAACATTCATTGGGAAAATTGACCTATTTTTTTGCTCTCCCTGATTTTGATATCAAAACCATATTTGTCTCATAGAAGGAATTTGACAAGACTCCTTTACCTATTTTTCCAAATAGTTTACATAATTATATAGGATTAATTGTTCTTTAAACATTTGGTAAAATTCTCTTGTAAATCCATCTAGTCCTGCAGAGCTTTTCTTAGGGTACTTATTTATGGTTTGTTCAATTACTTTTTCTAAAATGGTTTTTTAAGTACTCCTTATTTACTCTTCAGTAATCCAAGAAATTTATATTGTTGAAAATACTCAACCATTTCATTTAGATCGTCTGTTTAACTGGCATATGTTTGGGCAAAACAACTCCTAACAATTGCTTTAATTGCATCTTTATTAATTCCATATTTACTCTTTTATTCTTGACACTGGTTTTCTTCTTTCTTTTTTAAATTAAATTAATGAATGTATTGTCTATTATCATAAAACCAGCATCTATTTTCATTTGTTAGTTCAAATATATTTTTTATTTTTCAGTTTTATTAATCTCGCCTTTGATTTTCAGGATTTCTATTTTAGATTAGAGATTTTAAATTTGTTCTTTTCCTAAGTTTTTTTTAAAATTTGTATCTTCTGCTATTTCTCTCTTGTATTAATATAAGTGTTTAGAAATATAAATTTTCCCCTAAATACCACTTTGGCAGCATCTCACAAATTCTGGTGTATGGTCTTGTCATTATCTTTAATGAAATTATTGATTGTTTCTACAATTTATTTTTTGACCTGCTCATATACCAAATGCCAAAATATTAGTTTATTTAGTTTCCAATTAATTTTTAGTCAATGCTTCAAATGTTTAGATGTTATTTTTGTTGCATTATGGTCCCCAAAGGGTGCATTTAATATTTCTGATTTTCTACATTTGTTTTAGACCTTTGTTTTAGGCCTTTTTTTTGTGAATATGCCAAGTACAATTGAGAAAAAAGTACATTGTGCTCCTTTCAATTTCCATTAAATATTCTTCAGAGATCTATCATGTTTAACTTTTCTAAAATTATATTCATCTCAACTTCTTTCTTATTTAAGAGTAGACTTGCCTAGATCTGAGAGGAGTAAATAGAGGTCCCCCACTAGTCTATTTACTATTAATAGATAGTAAATATTAAATAGTCTACTACTATTTCCTCTTGTAATTCATTTAAGTTTTCTTTCAAGAATTTGTCTGCTATGCCATTTCAGTATTGATATTAATGTATTGTCTATGATACCTTTTAGCAAAATGAAGTTTTCCTGATTATCTCTTTTAATTAGGTCCATTTTTTTTGTTTCTGCTTTGTCTGAGATTGTGATTGCTACCTCCATCCTTTTAAATTAAATTGAAACATAATAGATTCTGCTGTAGCCTCTTATTTCAGCTTTGTGCATATCTTTCCTACTTCTTAGGAGTTACATGTAACATCTTCCCATACAGGAATATAAACAGTTTAACCTTATTTAACCTTAAACTTGTTAAATTCCTTATGATTTCTCATTTATGTTTATCTTTTTGTGTTTTTCTTGAGTCTTATGTTTGAATATCAAATTTTCTCTTCAGCTCTGGTCTTTTCATCAGAAATGTGAGAAGTCATCTATATCACTGAATATCCATTTTTCCCCCTCGAGAATTATACTCCATTTTGATGATAGGTTATTCTTGTTTGTGAGGCTAGCTTTTGCTTTCTAGAACATAATATTCCAAGCCCTTGCTCCTTTACAGCAATAGCTGATAAGTTTTGCATGATCCTGACTATGGCTGGATATTATCTGAATTATGTCTTTCTGGATGCTTGCAGTATTTTCTCATTAACCTAAGAGCTCTGAAATTTGGCAATAATGTTTCTGGAAGTTTTCATTTGGGTATCTCAGGAAGCAATTATTGGGTTATCATAATTTTTTGCTATCATAATTTTTTGAAATATGATGTCTATGGGGGTGGCTAGGTGGTGCAGTGAATAGAACACTGGCCCTGGAGTCTGGAGGACCCAAGTTCAAATCTGGCCTCAGACACTTAACAGAAAAAAATTAGGCATGTGACCTTGGGCAAATCACTTAACCCTAATTGCCCAGCCTTCCCCCCTCCAAAAAGAAAAGAAAAGAAATATGATGTCTATCCTCTTTTTTTTTTATCATAGCTTTCAAGTTGTCCAATAATTCTTAAATTATCTCTTCTTCACCTATATTACAGGTCAGTTGATTTTTCCAATGAGTTATTTCACATTTTCTTCTGTTTGGGAGGGGGGAGGTGTCTTTTGACTTTTTTGTTTCTTTGTTTCTCAGTGTCTCATGAAGTCCTTAGCTTCCATTTGCCCAATTCTGATTTTAAGGAGTTATTTTCTCAGTGACATTTTATACCTCTTTTACTAAGCTGCTAATTCTCTTTTCATAATTTTCTTTCATTGCTACCACTACTATTTTATTTTTCAAACTTTTTTGTTCTTTTTTTAACCTCTGAGAATTCTTGTTAGGTTTGTGTCCAATCTGTATTTTTTCTTTGAGGCTTCGCTTATAGATGTTTTCATCTTTTTTCAGTTTTTTTTTCATTTTTGATTTATGAAATAACAAAAGTATTTCCATGACATAGTAGAACTTTTTAAAAGATGATTACACATGAAACTGCAAAGCTATTGTATACAACTTTCTATTCCTTTTATATGTATATATATATATATATAAAATAAATTTATCAGGTCACTTTTTTTTCTTTTTTCTCCCTCCCTTCCACCCAGCCTATTTTCTGACTTTGAACTTTAAGAGTTCTGCTCCCTTCTGTGGGAGATAACTATTCTATAGTTATCTGTAGGTTTTTGGTACTTCCAAGGTAGTATGATCCAGGGAGAGGTCTGATCACTGCCCTCCTGCTCTGTGCTCTGGTAGATTCCCTATTCCCTTATAACTGTGACAGTCCCTCTCTGCTCTAGAATTGGAACTTGAAACTGGGTAATATGCTGCCAAATAATAGAGCTGCCAAATGGTCTCAGATTCTATGCCCAATGTTAGCACAGGGCCTAGAATCTCTTTCTGACCACATGTTCAGTCACCTCACCATTCCTGTGTGTCAGACATGCCTAGTTCTCCTGCTGCTACTCTTGCAGCTGTCACTTCCAAGGCCCAAGTCAGTGTATCTTATACCACAACCCACACTGTGCTCAGGATCGGTACCCACCCCATTGTCAAAGACCTCTAAAATCTGCCCCTGGGCTGACAATGACTCATTTTGACTTTTGGTTTGTTTTTCCACTCAGAATTAAATTTGGTGTTTTCTGTGGTCATTTTGTAAGAGAGTTTTGGGGGAAAGTTTGACAGCTTTGACCCTTCAATTCACCATCTTAACTCCACCCCTCTACAATGCAAATATAGTCTTAATACCTAGACCAGGGAAATATAAAACACAGAAGGAAAACTATAGGCAGATTTCATTAGTGAATTTTGATGCAAATTTTTTTTAACAAAATCCTCTTACACAGACCACAGTGATTTATCTAAGAAAGCTTTCAGCCTTTCCAACTAGTATTTATACCAGGGATGCAAGAATGGTTCAACACTAGAAAAACAATAAACGTAATTAATCATATAAAAACAAAAGCATCTAAAAACACATTATCATCTCAATAGATGTAGAAAAGGTTTCTGACAAAGTAAAACACTCTTTAATGCTTAAAAAAAGATATGAAGTATAGGCATAAAAAGATCTTTTTAATATTCTTAAAACATTTACCTAAAATCAAAAGCAAGCACCATGTGCAATGGGTATAGACTAGAACATTTCCTGTTTAATAGAGGTAGGAAACAAGGATGCCCACTCGTCCCACTCTTCTTTGATAAAGTTCTGGAAATGCTAGCAAGAGAAAGAAGATAAAAGAAAGAAATTAAAGCCATAAAGACAGACATAAATATTTCTTGATAATATTATGGTATACTTGAAAAAATCCTAGAGAATCAACAAAGATTATTATAACTAAGAAAACTAATAGCTTCAGCAAAGTTTCAAGCAATAAATAAACCTTCAAAAATCAATAGATTCGGGGCAGCTAAGTAGTGCAGTGAATAGAGCACCAGCCCTGGAATCAAGAGGAACAAATTCAAATCCAGTCTCAGACACTTGACACTTACTAGCTGTGTGACTTCGAGTAAGTTCCTTAACCCCAATTGCCTTGCCTTCCCCCTTCAAAAAAAAATCAATAGCTTTTCTATATAACAATAACAAAACCTAAGCAGCAAAAAGTAGAGAAATCTCATTACAAATCACTACAAAATGCATAAAATATCTGAGAATCAACCTATCAAAGCACACAAAAGATTTGTAATTAAATTAAATTGCAAAGTGCTCATTAAAAAATAAAGAACAATTTAAATAGCTGGAAGAATATTCATTGGTCATGGCTAGGTCATGCCAATATAATAAAAATGTCAATACTATCAAAATTAATTTACACATATGATAAGATGAACATTTATTAAGCACCTACCATGTGCCAAGTACTGTGATAAATGAGACAAATAGGAAATCAAATAGGAAAAAAGTAAGACAGTCTCTCCCCTCGAGGAGCTCACAATCTAATAAAAAAAATATACAAAAGGAAGCTGAAAAGCAAGAAGGGAATGCCAGACAGTATCTGGTACAGGTGAATTATGATGGTGGTGGACTACAAATGAAGCAGAACAGTTGGCAGCAAATGAAGAGATTGCTGGGGTTTTGAGATCTCCATAAAAGGAAGCTATGGGAAGAGTTTTTCGCTCCACCCTCCAATGCAACTTTTAATGATATAACAATCAAATTAGCAAGGGGATACTTCTTAGAATTTGATAATAAAAAATAACAAAATTCATTTTGAAAAACTAAAGTTCTGGAATATCAAGAAAAATGATGAAAAGAAATAAGGATGGAATAACATATCAGACCTCAAACTATATTATAAAGCAACAGCCATCAAAACCATCTGGTATTGTTTAAAAATAGAAATTTAGCTCAATGGAACTGACTAGATAAGAGAGAATCAAAAACAATGGGACTCAATAGCCCAGTGTTTGATAAAATTTAAAACATAAAATTATCAAGGAAAAATTCCTTATCTGGTTGGTTTTTTTAACTGCTGAGAAAACTAGAAAGCAGAGTTATAAAAATTAGGCTAATACTAACACTTTATATTATAATATAATAATACTATTCTATAATATATTCTATATGGGTATAATATATTCTGTTCTATAATACATTCTAAATGTATATACAACCTTAATATTTAAGGTCATACTTTTAAAAAGGAGAAGATAAATAAATCATATATCTATTACAGCTTTGGATAAGGATATATTCTTTTTTTTAAGTTTTTAAGTTTTTAATATAAATTTTTTATTTGTTTTCTTGTTTACATCATTCATTTCCATGAGATTTTTGAGTTACAGATTTTCTCCCCATCTTTCCCCTACCCCCAACCCCAAAACAGTGATCCCACTGTAAAGCCCCTCCCCCGATATGCTCTGTTTTATGCCCTCCTCCAACACCCCTCTAACTTTCTGGTATGGCAGGGAGGGTCTCCCTACCCCAGTCCCTCTATATCTTAATTCCTAGTTGCATGTATTGCAGAGCTTTAAATTCTAGATTCTTTTGGTTCCTCCCTTGTCACCCACCCCCACTGGAATGACAAGCAATTCAATACAGGCTGTGCATGTGTAATTACACAGGACATCTTAACCAAACAAGAGACAGAGTTGATTATAAAAAATAAAAACAGGTAACTTTGATTATTTGAAACTGACAAGCTTCTATACAGATAAAATTAATGTACCTAGGATAAAAAGGGAATTGGTTGAATGGGAGAAAAAAAAATCTTTATATTGAATTTCTCTAATAAGATTTCAGTATTCAAAATATATGAACAATTTATATATGTGTGTGTATGTATTTGATATATATGTATACTATATGTATATAGTGTGCTTATACATATGTCAAGACATATATAGATATATCTAATAGCCATTCCCTAATAGAAAAGTGGTTAAAAGATATGAACAAATAACACTCAAAAGAAAAACTGCAAAGTATTCACAACCACATGAAAGACTCTTCCAAATTACTAATAATAAGAGAATGCAAATCAAACAACCCTCAGATTTTATTTCACACTTTGTAAATTAGCAAAAATGACCCAAAAAGGCAATAGTCAATGTTGGAAGGGATAAAAGGTATGCTCATGCATTATTGGTAGAGCTGTAAAATGGAAAACCATGTTGGAAAGCAATTTGGAATTATATAAATAAAGTGACTAAAAAGTCCATATCCTTTAAACTCCATTGCTATAAGCCATCAATAAGAATAAATGTGCCATATACACCAAAATAATTATAGCAGCACACTTTTTTGTCAAAGCTAACAACTGGAAACAAAGTAGATGTCCATCATTTGAGGAATGGCTAAACAAATTGTGGGAGTTGAAAATAATGGTATATTATTGCGCTATTAAAAATGATTAGTGTAATGAATAAAGAGAAGCAGGAAATATCTATATGAACGGATGCAGAGTGAAGTAAGCAGAACAAAGAAAACAATATGCTCCATAAGTACAACAATACAAATGGACATAACAAAATCAAAGTGAATCTAACCAAAAACTCAAAAGTGAATCTAATAAAATTACAAAAAGCAAGCAGAAATTGAATGAAGAGATATGAGTAGGTGCCCTCAGTCCACCTAGTTGTGGAGGTAGAAAGTCCACAGGTATTACACATATTTTCTGACTTTTGGAATTAATCAATTGATTGTGATTTTTTTTCCTCCAAAAAAAATACTATTTGTCAAGTGGGATGACTCTTGGGGAGGGGGAGGAAAAGAATACTTGGGATAATTATGATGATGCAAGAAACAGAAGACATCAATAAAAACTGCCATTTATCTGACTTAATGATTTTTTTTCTTCATGGGCTTCCTCTCTGGGAAGGATCACAATCCCGCAATGCACACAATACCTGAGGAAATGTCCTGGAACAAACAAGGAAGCCATGATTATCCCTGGCCTCTGTTGAACTATATCTCAGGACAGTCAGAGTGATCTCTTCTTCTGGTAGGCTTTCAGGTCTGCTGCTGGATAGTCACTACTGGTTAAAGAAAGTCCACTGTTTATCATCAGATCACACTTTGAGCATACACTGTATGTGAGCTTGGTGTGCACATAAGCAGTGAAGAATGTAAATTACCCCAGCTCCCCAGTTCATCCTTTCTTGCCTATTTAATTCTTGCACAGATGAAGGAACAAGATATCCTCAGGCTGGCTGGCCACCCAGAGGGATTTGAGCAAATACAATTAATATCTCAGGAAAGCATTCAAAAAGTGCATGTGCCAAGGTGTGTAAAACTCACAAACACATCTGAAGGAAGAGCAGTCAGATATCTAGTGATCAACAACCACTGAAAATTACTCTAAACTACCCAGAGGTTGAGAATATTATCATTTATTACCTGGGAACTTGTCAAAGTATTATTTTCATTACACTAATAAATACTGTAAATGTCAAAATAAAAAATACTCTAAGTTCTGGAACTTGTCTTATCTAAATCTATATGATCTGGAAATATTTAGCAAGGGAGCTCTCTAATACAAAACAGATACAGAAAGGGTCCAAGAAAAAGCCTTTGGGAAATGCCAAACTATTAATTACATGTTAAGCTGAAAGTCTCTTTAACAGCAATGGTCTATGCCACAAAGAACAAAGCAAGTGTTTTCCAGGAAAATGTCTCTATATCCAAGTCATTTGGATCCCTTGAGAAAGGCCACTTTAAAGATGAAATAAAATAGTGATGGGTGTTTGGGTTCTGTTTGGGTTAGGGAGGTTCTTTAGTGAAATTCTGTTCTTTCTGATTTTCCTTGCTTTTATTTTTTAGAGTTTGTTTCTGCTTTTACTTTTGCTTTCTGTTTTTTGAATAAAAGAACGGAGAATAATTCTCATCATTTAATACACCAGCAGAGCAGAACTAATGGTAAATCAAATAATTACTGGGTAAAAATTCTAAACTGGCATTTTAACCAGAAGAATTCAGACTTCCTCCAAGCTTCTCTAGAAATTTTCCTTTCCCCTGAGACTGTGTCAAGTCTATCAGATTTTGTAAGAAGAAGAGAAAAACAAAATACGAACTAAATTTTGGAAAATGATGAGCATATAATACCACAGACTGCTTGAGCTCCAAGGTTCTTTTTTACAAATGAAGAAACTGAGGCTGATGAAGGCCTCTTACTCAGGATCACATATATGGATTTGGATGCATGACATACTTTTGTGATCCTTTGGAGTATAAGCATTTAGAGAACAAGGACTTCTCAGAATTTGGAGCAAGAGAGTATGTATAAGTTCAAAGCTTAAGCATGTTTCCACACATTATGTTGGGCATTATTGGGCAAGTTAGTTTATCTCCCTAGACTGAACCAAATGTTCTCTAAAGTCTGTTTCCATTCTAAGTTTAAGTGATTCTAAGCACTTATACTTCAGATCATGGGGGACAGTGAATGTTTAAAGACAATGATGCAAGGTAATAATAATATTCAAGGTGACAGAAAATGTATTACCAGTATATGCAGAACACATTTGAATTCAATTTGTTAAATAATCACAAGAGAGAAGTTTGACCTACCACATAAAAAGTCAACTTAAGCAGGTCAAACCAACACAACTCTACCTTTTTCCAAAAGCTATAATCAACTCCAATGACACATCCGTGGGCATCTGCAGAAGCCCCGGAACAGCCAGCGCCCTGCACCGGGTCTATAAAATCCTCTCCCCCTCCCCGTTTGTTTGAATTCCCCCATGGCTTGCTTGGTGAGGCCACTAAGTGCAGATTTCTGAGGTTGGTGCAATCTTTGTTTTTCCATTGGCTTTCACCCTTCAAATCTGGGTCTACTCCCACAAGGTTCTCTTGTTGCCAGTTGGCTCTGGGTCCATACTTGGCAAAAACCACTTACCCTTTGATTCCGTGTTACCTGGCTTCATCCTGCCTTGAGGAGGTTTACCCAAAGTGGATGGTGGATGGCTCGGGCATTGCATACAGGATGCACAATTATTTTTGTAGCGTTTCACCACCCAGTTTCTCTTTATGAATCCTTGAAGCAGACCCGATAGGGAGTTTCTCCTCACAGCCGGAAAAGGATGTCAACCTTTGGCGGCTCTCAGCCAATTGCTTCATTGGCTGTAATTATATCATTTATGAATTTATTTTTGTGGCTCATTAAAAAGACGCCACTTATTGCTCCAAAAGGTGCTTCCTTTGGTTATTTATTTTGTGCCAGGGTAAAACGTTAGTGCTAAACCCAAACTTCTTATGCATACGTGCGATGTTACTGAAAATATCCCCTGGATTCTTCCAACCTTCTAGTAGTATTTTCCATGTCTAATTCCGTGTACGTGGTAAAGAACCGCTAAAAGTATGATTTTGATGTGATCTCTTCGCACACTCCCTGAAGCCGAGTCTATACAGCTTCTATCAAATTGGGCCTCAACCAACCAAACTCCACGAGCCTCACAGGCTATTTATGTCCTATATAAATGAGACGTATGATTGAGATCTAGAAAGACCCGTCCTGAGGTAAAAACCTTAAAAGAACAATCACTTTTTTCAGTCCTTGAAAGCAAGTTATCTTCAATTCAACACAGCTCAATAAGCATCTATTTCTTTTTCCAATTCAATTTGACATTTACCAAGCACCTAATGCATATATGGCTCTATGTTAGACTACAGGTGATACAACATTTAGATAGACCTATCCCTATATCTCTTAGTGTTTATAAGAGAACATTAAGATTTCTGACTCACATTTTTTAAAAGAGTCTAAAATTAATTTATGCCCCAAGTTTTTATTGAAGGCTTTCTGTGTGGATAACAATTAAACATTAATCCATTTTTTTCTAGAAGTGAGATTTAAGGCAAGGTCCAAATTTTAGTTCTGCCATTATCTGCCATATGTGTGTGTATACAAATATATACATATATACAATTATTAATATATTGAACTGAATATATGGATATAGATATGTGTATATATGCATATACACATACACATATGTGTGTATATTACCCAATCAAAAACTTTAGCATCCTTCAAGACATTCCCCAGATGCCATCTCCTAAAGGAAGCCTTTCCTGACATTCACAGTCTTTAAGCCTCTATCTTGAAATTACTTTACACATACTTCTCCATGTACATATTGTGTCTGACCAGTAGAACATAAGCTCCATTAGAACAGGGAGCACTAAACACATAATGGTACACTCAACCTTCGTTAAATGCCTGCTCTTTACCAAGCACTGAGCACATAAAGACAAAAGCAAAAGACTGCCCTCAAGGAGTATATATTCTACTGGAGGAACATGCATTCTTTTGAGGGCTTACATTTTACTTAGAAACAAGCCCAAGGGTTTTCTCCTAGAGAATCATAAGGGAAATTTTTCCATCCTATATCCAGTTCACTACCTTTATTCCATAACTATGGCTGACATCACGGAAATCAACTGTTTTTAGGTAAATTGGGTTTCTACTGGTCATCATGATTATCCAATAATGAGCAATCAATTGACAGTTTAACGGTCAAACCAGCTAACTTCTTAACAATTAAATTACATCAACTATTTACCATAAATCAATATATAAGCATTATGTTGGCAGAAAACAAGCAACCAGAACCCTAAATAGTTGACTTTGCTAGGAACTAGGAAGAACATGGACACAGCCTATGTTCATAGAAAGGAAGAACCTAGTGCAAATTCCAGTGCAGACATTTACTAGCTGGTTGAGCCTAGACAACTTATTTATTCTCATTAACCTCAATTTCTTCCTCTATAAAATGAGAGTGATAATAGCACCTCCTCTCAGGTCTGTTATGAGGATCAAATGAGAAAATAGCATTATAAAATAGTATTATAAAAAGCTGGGTCCCTATCTAAGTTAAGAATCAATTCACATAATGTAGATTCACCAAGAGCATTTTTTTCTTCAACATTTGGGTTTTTGCTTTACCTGAAATCTCTGATAATTCTCTTGTTCCTTAAGAGGAGGGTTATATACAATTAAGGGTTTTTTTAACCTATCAGCTATGTACATTGCTTTGGGTTTGGTTTGGGGGGTGTTTGGGGGGGTTGGGTTTTTTTGCTTTTTAGAGGGCAATTGGGGTTAAGTGACTTGCCCAAAGTCACACAGCTAGTAAGTGTGTCAAGTGTCTGAGGCCAGATTTGAACTCAGGTCCTCCAGACTCTAGGGCCGGTGCTCTATTCACTGCACCACCTAGCCGCCCCTTTACTTTGCTTTGTGTAGACATAGCCTGTGTAGTCACTCAGAATGGCAAGAATGCATGCATCACCAGTATACTTCATAAATGACCTCCTTTACTTGTCCAGTATTTTTTCCTTATCACCTTAGTGCTACTAAGTGACTTAACATGAAATGAAATCTCTATTTACAATGTGGTTTTGCACTTAACCAAATTTTTATTCAGGAAAAAAATTAAGAAATGTATCAAGAAGCAAGTAATATTTTTAATTGCTATACAATTTTCAATTTGGATATCATATTTCAGATCATTTGCTATTTTCAGAAAAATAGATAACGCTCTACTGAAATTCACATTTGTTTCCCTCCAACAGACTATTGAAAAAGTAGACGAGGAAGTCCAATGTACCCTGCTTGGGGCATTCCCCTTGTTCGGCTTTTGAGTTTCAAACCAAACTTGAACCTTTTGGGGTTCAAGTTTGTTTGCTCTCAGTGATACATGGTTTCCTGTTTATAAGAAAAAGGTCCTTAAAAAGCTAGTAAAAAAAAAAAAACTCAAAAGGCTTCTTGGACCTTGAATCACTCTTGCAAAACAACATTTTGATGAGTTAAGTGTAAATAAATCAGAAACATACGATTAAATTTCCATTAAAATACACATGGGCTTAAGAATTATAAGGAAAAAGTGCTGGGCAAAACATGCTTTATGCTTTTCTGACCCATAACACTTGAAATACAGTTAGAGAAATCCAAATCATGGCCAGGCTTGCCATCCAGCTCTTGAATAGATTATTCTGTAATTTTTTTACAGAGCCGTTTGTCGTTTCAGGGCCCCATCAACCGTCCTCACATTCTCCCTGACCAGGAGCACACACCAAGACGAACCTCATGAAACCATCTGGTGCTCCACCCCCACCTCAGTTTAGTTCATGTCTGGACTATTTTGGGGGTCTCAGAAGCCTCCTAAGGTCATGAAATGAAAGCAGAATGGGCCTAAAAGGCCTTCTGCAGTAGAAGGTATGGTCCCATTGGTTTTGCCCCTTCAGGGGTGGGGAGGGGACATTTGTGAACCTTCCCTACCATTAAGAGGGTGATTCGGCCTCAATGCATTGGTTGGAAAATCCACTATATTTTTGTAATTTGTCATTCTTTACTGTACTGCAGCCTGAACTCTCTCTTCAATTTGCTCCAGTAAATACTGGCAGTAAATCAAAGAAGTACTGTAAGACCACGGAGCTCATTTTCAAACCAAACACAGAAAGCAAGCCAAGGAGAGCGAGGGTGTGAGGATATGAAGCATTATAGACTCACCAATTTTCCTAAGGGATATGTTCTTTATGAACCATCTACACAGGCAAAGAAGTGAAAAAAACCCCTCAAAAAATTTCCAAGCACAAATGATTAGTGCCTTCATCCTCTCCTTAGCACTTAGAAGGATGGAGGGCTTCTTTAGATAACACCTAGTTCAGAAGACTCCTGATTTTGCAAGCGATAAAAAATAATAATAAGATTAAGAGACTCATTTAAAGCTAGTTAGTGCCAGATTTAGACTACCCTATGCTGCTTCTCTATTATCTAGTAATTAATTCTTTTGAGCCTGCTCTTCCACTAAGGATTACAGAACCAAATATCCAAATCTGAAAGAGAGACTATATGGTCTAACCACTCATTTTACATTTTACAGAACAGAGAGGTTAAGGGACTTGCCCAGAGTCACACAGGTAGCAAGTGACAGGTAGGAACTGAACTCAGTTACTCTGACTCCAAAAACACTGCTTTTTTCCCCACTGTACCATGGTCTTTCTCAATGATGACTGTCACAGAAACCGTTAGGATATGGCCAAAGAGAAAGGTGCGGGAGGACAACTACAACAGATAACATGTTTGATTTGGAGGAACTGGTTCAAATTCCACCTCTTACACTTACTGTGTGCCCATGGGCAAATATCTTCACTTCTCTGAACCTCAACTTCCTCATCTGTATAAAGGGGGAAATAGTGCATCTAGTATATCTACTTCCAGAGTTCCTGAGGCATTCAAAGGAGATAGATAATGTTCATGGAACATTTTGAAAGTATTAAAGTTCCATATAAATGGCAATTATCATTATTAAATATGAGAATTTTCAGAAATAAAACCTCATACAAAGTTCAATTATCTGTACCGATATAGAGGAAACATACAAAATCCACAAGAGTATAGTAGATAATTCAGAAATAATTTCCATTGCCTTTTGCAAAGCATTCCATCACGTCTTTGCTACCACACAAAATCTACTTCTTAATGGCATTTTACTAATATATGTATTCCGTACCATATAACTATGGACAAACTGAAAAACAGACCACCACAGAGGTAATTAAAGACAAAGGTCCTAAATATATACGTATAGATATTACAAATATATTACATATAATAAATATATTTTTTCAGATTGTTATCAGCATTCCTTGTGGTAGCAAAAGATTAACAACAAAGTAGATAGCCGAAAATTAGAGAAAGACTAAAAAAACCATGATACATTAATGTTATGGAATATCATTGTAGTTGTAAGAAGCAATAAATATAGTTAAGCATGATGGCACTCACCCGTAATCCCACCTACTGGGAATAATTAGTCTGGTGGATCTCTTGGGCTCAAAAAGTCCGAGTCACAAAACAGCTATGACAATTGGGTATCTGAATTAGGTTTGATATGAATATGGTGGGGAAGAGAAAGGAAGGAAAAGGGGAGGGGAAGGAAAGGGAAGAATACAAAGAATTGTGGGAAGACTTTTATGAATGGATACAGAGTAAAATAAGCAAGACCAGAACCAAGAGAACAATATTCAGAATGACTACAATAAGATAAATGAAAACAATCTTAAAGGGTAGCTAAAATTCAGGTTCACTGCAATTACCAATCTTGGTCCCAGAAGATAAATGATAAATCTCTGCTTCTTCTAGACTACCAAAATTTGTATAGTTAGTACACTTTCAAAATACAATCATTTGGTTAGTCAATTGTTTGATTGGTCTTAACTGTTTTTGCTCTGATAAAGAGGAGAGGACACTGGAAGAGGGTAGAGGGGAAAGAAAAACAAAAAATAATTGCAACATAAAAAAGACACCAATAAATATTTTTAAATAGTCATGCTGATTGAGATTTTTAAAATAAAAGCAAACAGTACCAGCAGTGGGAAAACTGGTTAGCCACCTTGAAGGCTTTAAGGTCAGGTGTGTCACACTTCCACCACTCTCGATTGTCTGATAGCCTTAAAGCAGCATTTCTCAACCTGTGGGTCATGGCCCTTTTGGGGCTTGAACAACCCTTTCACAGGGGTCACCTAAAAGCATCGGAAAACACATATTTCCAATGGTCTTAGGAACTGAGACACCACTCCTCTATAGTTTCCAAGAGCGTCCACCCACATGCAGACATGCCTACATACGAGTATTAAAGGGTTGTGGCATTAGGAAGGTTGAGAACCATTGCCTTAAAGGGATCAGGGGGGGTCTGGACTCTCTGCCAATGACTCCAACTCCAACTGGTTGTGTTAACTCAATGGTAGGGGAATCCCTTGAACCCCAATTCCATTTAGCCACCAACAGTCAGATTAACTTTTTCAAAGAAATATTTCTTCCAAAAGGTATAATCACAAATATACAAACTTTGTCACCAACAGGAAGTGAAAAGCATTATCTCCCACTACCATACCACTTCAGCCTCTGGGGTGGGTTCTATAACTTCTAAACAGATAGATTGATTTTTTAGATCCTAAACCATAGGGTCCATAATTTAGCTCAGTTACTAGAAAGCACATAGTTCTAGTTTCAAATCTTAAACCTCCTTCATGCTTTCTGGCTTGTGTTTTCTCCTACACTCTCTTTGCTGTTGTGTCCATAGGGTTAAAAACACACTTTTCCTACAGTATGGTTGCCGTGAACTGAACCAGTAAGAGGGAAAGCACTTCCTCTGGTTGCCCCTTCCCCTTTTATGCTCCATGATGTAGGGGACAATAGTGCTGCCATTTTAGGAAAACTGGGTATGCCCAGAGGAGCCCAGTGTTCTGTTCACACAAGTATAGAGTATATAGCTCTAACAGTCCTGATGAACCACAAGTCAGTAATGTGGGTAATGTTGTTAATATATGTATTTATGTATCAAGCTGAATAGTAGGTAGTTTCACAGGTCCACAGAACAGTTACCAAGAGATAATTGTCAGACTTTGTCCAGTCCCACTGCCCTTTTACAACTTGAGAGAATTGTATAAAACTTGAACAGGCTTCAGAGAGCAGCCACAACTATTCATGCAAGCCATCTCAAGAGAGTGGTCTCCTCTATGGCTTGGAAACATTCATTGTTATGCCTGCCAAAGCCAGGAGTGATAGAATCTATTCCAATATATTTCTCTAAAACAACAACCCACATAAGGTGTCAAATTTTCCAAAACTTCAGCTATTCCTTTGTTTTAAAGTAGTTTTTTTCCAGTAAACTTTTATGGGGTCAAGCCTGTCTTCCATCTAGATGGAGCAGTAATCTACCTTATGTGATTTCCTAGGCACTAGACCAACCCAATAACAAAAAAGAAAAGAAAAACCTACAACACCTCCATTGATAATTAAATTTTATCCTTAGAATTCCAGTCTTTGACCTGAAACTTTTCTATTGTTATTTTTCTAAAATGTAGGTAGATATTCCTGGAAGAGATGTCATTTTTAGGTTTAGAGCTACAGAAAACCTTAGAGATCATCTGTTTTCTAGCCCAACTAATTTTAAAGGTTTGGAAACCAGGGTTTAGAAACTTTGTGACCTGCCCAAGATCACACAGATGGCAAAAGTGGCAAATCCCAGCTTCAAATTCATGTCTTCTGGCTCCCCTAATTTAAGCCTAATGAATCATGTATGCTTCCATATAAATGACCTTACAAGAGCCTTTACCGAAAGATACCAGAGAAGAGACTCAACATGCTCAAAATAAGGAGTCTGGGAATGGAAGACAAGCTTTACCTACTTCCAAGATTTTTCCCAGATTTTATAAACTACTGTTTTCCTTTTGGTATGGACCAGTGATTTCATTAGTGAAAGGAACCTATTAGCAGCTGTTGTGCAAACTGCAAGTCTTCAAGTCATGTAGGGGCACCAAGAGTTTAAACGACTTGCCTGAGGGTCTCCCAAGTCAGCATGTCAGAAGCTGGACTTCCTGACTCCAAGGCTGGCCCGCTGTCCACAGCTGCCCTTGTAGCAAAACTTTTACTGAAAATCAAAAAGACTCAACTATGAGTATTTAATAAATGATACCCTGGTGGCCTGCAAGCTAATACAGCTTCCAAAGGTACTTAATTTACAACAGGGAGTAGCTTAGACACAGGGAGGATCGAGGTTATAAATGGTTTGTAATGATAATAGGAAAGGGCAGAGAGAGGGCCCCATTTTGTTTCACACAACTCCAGTAACATCAAAGGAAGTTCCAGGTTTGGGGCAGTTCAGCAGAGCCCAGAGGACAATGAAAAATGGGTCCACTGTGTATGTACACAGGAGGGGGAAGCTTGGCCTTTGACTACAGCTCATGAACCAAATTGAGGTTTCCCCTTAAAAACTGGGGCAGCAGCTTTTGATAGTCCTACCAGGAACCTAGTCTTGGATTTAACCTGCAGATGTAAAAGTTCCCTTTGTCTGACTTTCAGTGTCTTGCATGGCTTTAAACATGGAGGTTATTTATTTTCTTTTCCATAAATTACATACAGAATGTATGCGTATATATAACATATGTGTGTATGTGTATCTCTATATACACATCTGGGTGCACGGGAACATATATCTATCTCAAACCATGTGAGTACACTTACTCAAACCTCGGGTAAGTCCTCAAGGAATTGTAATAAATAATAAAAAGTGCATGTTGTGCTCAAAAAAAAAATCTGTAATAATCCATGATTCACATTTTCTGTCGTAGCCACACAGAAATTACGGCTGGGTTGCAGGTGCAGCTCTACAGATCTCACTATCTCTTCTTTCCAACAAACAAAGCCGTTATCATGCTGGTTGTAAATTGTCTCATTATGTAACATACTGCTGCGGGCTTATGCAATCCAATTTTAACAAGAGGTTCTCAGCGGCTGATGACTTTTTTTTTCCCATTGCTGACATAGCACTAAAATTTGTAGCCACAATAGCATATAAGCAAAACTACAGTTTTCCACAAATGGAGGGATCATAAAACAAATTGGATTCTCATGCTCACATTAGGTTAGAGTATCTAAGCACTCCTCCTTTCAATTTAAATCTGTTGATTAAATAAAATATGTATGTAGTCACACAATTGAACAAATGGTAAATCAACCAGCAACCCAAGAGTCCCATGCATTTTCCCAGACAGGACAGATGTGTTTTATTTGATGCCTGGTATTGTTTAATAGCCTGAGAATTTAATAGTGAACTTAAAGGAACTTAAATAAATAAATGTGAATATGAAAGGGAATATGAAGAACTATTCAATATCCCAAAATATATGCGCTGGTTTGTAACTTTTTTTTCAACTTAGTTAGCATTTGCATCAAAAAATCCAGAGTACATCCCCAAACACAGGAATGCTGTATCTACATAATGCTACCAAGTGAAACACCTTGGTCCGGTCTTTTGTACCATCTTCACTGTTTTAGAAACAGAAATATCTTTGAGAAAAACAAAAAAAAGGTTTGTTTTCCTTTTTCTGTAGGGGTGGAGGAAATGTCTTCCAAAATACTAAAACTATTGGGATAAGAATAAATTTTGAAACTGGAGGAATAGATTGGTTACTTGGAATTAAGCACTGTTTTTGTCTAGCCATAAATTCCCTTTATAAAGCTGCCCATCCTTTACAGTCACTACTTCATTATGTAAGAAATAAGAGAGCCTAAAATTGGATTAGGGAAAGAAATTTTCCAAGTATGAGATTGGGAAGGCATGGTTAGAGAACAGTTTGAGAAAGATGTGACAATTAAGATGAGTCAGCATTGCAATATGGCAACCCAAAGAGTTAACAAAGACATTACTTCCAGAAGGAAGAAGATGGACCCTCTCTATTCAGATTTGGTTAGACTACATCTGAAATACTGTGTTTAGCTCTGGGTACCATAGTTTAGGAAATACCTTGATAATCACAGTGTCAGAAGAGTGAAAGACTTGTAATCCACGGATTGTTTGACAGGAAATGGGGATACTGAGCCTGAAGAAGAGATCAGAATAAGATATTTGATGGAATAGAGGTTAGACTCATTCTGTTTGATCCCAGAAGGTATAAATATGAGCAACAAATGGAAGCTGCAAGGAAACAAATTTAGCTTGGATGTAAAGGAAAATTGACAATTAGAGCAATCCATGAGTGAAACAGGTTTGTCTTGAGAGGCGGTGAGTTATTCCTCACTGGGGATCTTCAAGAAAATGTTGAACAATCACTTGGCAGGCATGTTTTAGTGGCTTCCTTTGGGAGATAGTTGTATTAGATGGTCACAGAGATCCCTTCAAACCCTCAAAATCTATTGATTGATAAGAAATCAATCAAAATAATGACTCTTAACACAACTGATTACTTCAATTCTGATGAAAATATTTGGAGCATCTTAATGACCAACAAACCACAAACATGGTTTTGGGACTGGGGGGGTGGCTTTTCCTTCCAAAAATAGATTTGTAGAGTCATGAAATTTTGGAGCCTGAAGAGATCTTAGAGATTAAAAACTCCATCAAGTCCTCATTTAATAAATGTGAAAACTGAGACCCCCAGAGACGATGAGTGTGGCCCTTCCTTGTAGAGATTCAGAGTGAAGTAGCATGAGAGTATAGGACTTAGCCAAAAGAACTAGGGGTCCAAAACCCACATGCTATGTTATTTATTTTCCTTTGTGGTCTTGGAGAAGTCACTTCCTCCCTCCAGATATCAGCTTCTTCATCTGGTAAATAAAGGGATTTGGAAAAGATGATTTCCATGGTCCTTTTCAACTCTAAAACCTATGATTCTCTACAATTATCTGAAAGCCTGATCATTTTCATTCATTTATTTCTAAATAAAGCAGAAATGCAAGCACTCTAAATAACTAAGAGAGGATTGTTGTTGTTCAGTCATTCCGGTCACGTATGACTGACTCTTCATGACCCCATTTGGGGCCTTCTTGGCAAAGATACGGGAGTGGTTTGCCACTTTCTTCTCCAGCTCATTTTACAGATGAGGAAACTGAGGCAAAAAGGGTTAAGTGACTTTTCCAGGGTCACACAACTAGTAAGTATCTAAGGCTAGATTTGAAGTCAGGTTCACCTGACTCCAGGTCAGCACTCTATCCACTACACCACCTAGCTGAGAATCAGAGATGCAGTATGATATAGTCGATAGAGAGCTGATTTCAAGTAAGAAAGACCTGGGTTCAAGTCCTACTTCTGACACATACTGGCTATGTGACCTGAGGTCAGTCTCTTAACTTAGAAGCAGCTAAGTGGTGCCATGTTGGGCTTAGAGTCAAAAAAAATTCAAATTCAGTCTCAAAAGCTTCGGAAGTGGGCAAGTGACTTAACCTCTGTATGCTTCAGTTTTCTTAATTACAAAATGGAGATAATAGGAGCACTTACCTCCCGGGACTGTTGTAAGGAGCAAATGAGTTAATATTTGTAAACCCCTTAGCACAATGTCTGACACATAGTGATGAATGAATGCTTGATTCTTTCTTTTCCTCCCTCCCAACGTCTCTGTGCCCTGGTTGACTCTCTGAGCTTATAAATCTCAGAGAAAGTGCTGATCTGCTTTGGCAGAGAGAGTTCCTCAGTGCTAGTTACCTACACTAATGATATATCAGGTCCAGCTGAGAGACAGAGACAGGAAGAGAAAAGAGAGAGAAAGAGCAAAAAAGAGACAGAGACAGAGAGACAGAGCAGGCAGAGAGAGGGGGAAGGAGGGAGAGACTGCGACAGAGACAGAAAGAAACAGAGACAGAGAGAGACAGAGACAGAGACAGACAGAGACAGAGACAGACAGAGCAGAGAGAGACAGATGGACAAACAGAGCAGAGAGAGACAGAGAGAGAGACACACACACACAGAGACAGAGAGAGAGTCAGATAAGAGAGAGAGACAGAGAGAGTAGAGAGAGGACAGAGAGAGACAGACAGAGCAGAGAGACAGACAGAAAAAGTCAATTCAGTAAATACTTGGAAATAAATACTTGTGATGTAAAAACAAAAAATATCAATAATCTTTGTTTAGAGTTAATTAACATGCTAGACATCGGTGCACACCTGCAGTCCCAACCCCTGGGGAAGCTAAGACTGTTAGACTTCTTGAGCTCAAGAGTCCTGTACTTTAGTGGGCTTTCAGGAGAAGGTGTATGCACTGTTTGGCCTTAATATCAATCAACAAATAAACAGCTACTAAATGTCTACTATATTCCAGGCACTGTGCTTGGTGCTGTGGATACAAAAAAAAGGGACAGTCTCTGCCTTCAAGGAATTTATAATCTAATGGGGAGAACAATATACAAACAAATATATACAAAGCAAGTTATATACAGGAAAAATAGAAAAAAATTAAGAGAGGTAAGGCACTAGAATTAAAAGGGGCTTGGGAAGGCTTTCTGTAGAAGGTGGGATTTTAGTTGAGAATTAAAGGAAGCCAGAGAGGTCAGTGATTAGAGCAGAGGACTAAGAGCATCCTAGACATGGGAGGAAGTCAGCCAGAAACACCCTTTGTCCAAGAGTGGCAGCAAAGAAACCCTTCCTGCTTTCCCTTCTGTTCTATATTCTATTCTGAAGTGATGTCTTTAGCTACAGGCAATGTCTCTTCAGCCAATCAATAAATATCCTGCTATATACCAGGCACTGTGCTAGGTACTGAAGACACAAAGACAAAAATGAAACAGTCCTTGGTCTCAACGATTTATTTGGATTCTACCAAGAGAGCACATGTATGGAAGTAGAAAAAGAATAAGTAAATACAAGAGAGTTTAGGAAAGGGGGGTATTAACAGTGCCTTCTTCCAACCCTTCCTCTTTAGCCACCTTCTCAAGCCCTAGTTTTTCCTCCTAAAGGTTGACACCTGGGTGGCAGTTAGCTCTTACACTAGCATGCCCAACCAGCAAAAAAAAAAATTTATCAAAACAGATGCCTCAAGACTGGGTCACAGAATCATAAAATGTGAAAATGGAAGGGGCCTTAAAGATCTTCTAGGTCAGGGGTTTTCAAGTTTTTGTGTGTCATGGGCCCCTGGGGCAACCTGATAAAGCCTATGGCTATCTTCTTAGAGTCATTTTAAATGCATAAAATATATAAGATTACAAGGGAAAGCAATTATATTGAAATGTAGCTATCTTAATATTTTTTAAAGTACAGACCTCAGGTTAAGAAATTCTATTCTAGTCCAATTCCTTCATTTCATGGATGAGGATACTAAACCCAGAAGGATAAAACCATAATAGCCATAACTAGATCCTAGTTCTTCTGGTCCATAGCCCATGATTCTTTCATGTCTGCTCTTAAAATATTCAAGAGAGTGTATGGAGCATAATAAAACAAAGATACTTCTTAAAGAGCCTGCTGGCATCTTGGAAAGGTCCCCCAAATAAAGTTCTCTGTACTATCCTCCTTTCCTGTTTCCCATATCCCATCTTGTCCGCCATACCACTCCCATTATCTGGCTTCATGAAACCTGCCAAGGACTACCTTCTTTTTCTAGTTGGACATGAGGCCACTCTACACCCTATTGGAGAACATGTGGGAATTATGGTTTCTTATGATACCTAAAGCTGCCTGCCACACATAGGGTCAGACTAATCCTGCTGTTGTCAAATGGTTTCCAACCATTTCTCAAGAATTTAGGGTTTGGTTTGGACAAACCTAAAAGATATTTTGCCCAGCACTTTTTCCCATAATTTTTAAACTTAAATGTATTTTAAGAGAAATTTAATCCGTATGTTTCTGATTAATTTGTAAGAGCCATTTGATGTCCAAGGGCCTTTTAAGTTTTTATAAGCCTTTTAAAGCCTTTTCCTTAGAGATGCTTTGCCAAGAGTAAATGAACTTAGATCCCTAATAGTTCAAGTTCAGTTCGAAATTCAACAACAGCAGCGCTCAAACACTACAGAATTTTGGTTGCATACAGATTTTAGGCAGATTGCCCACAGTTGCCCAGTATGTTACCAACTCAACACTTAGACCATTGTCTAAGACTGACCCTAAGATGTTGCCTATCATATGAATAGGAGGGTTAAATTCCATCACCAGATACAATTCAGCCTGTGCCTAAACAAAGAGACAAGATCAACTATTTTGACTGAATGGAACAGCTAAATCAGTGACTCTATTGCCCTACACCTAATAGAAATACTTGGCTTCCTCCAGAACAAACATTGATCATAGCAGAATCTGATGGGATAGTACTCCAAATGACTGAAAAGCTGATGAAAGTTACAGAGAACAGGTAATGAAATACACCTCCATCCTCATGGCAGCAAGTTAGGAGACTGCTATGGCAGAATGTTGTATACATCATCATATGAAGTCACCATCATGAGCATTTTTACTTAATTTTTTCCTTTATTAAAAGAGATATCTAAATTTTGAGGAGATGGTGATAAGAGAAAGGTGTTACTAGAAATTACTGTGATATCAGAATGAAAGCCTGATCAATTTAACTTTTTATAAAGAAAGTAACAAAATATGCTCTGGATATATTTGAATGATACTCTACCTTTTCTGTTAGCAAATAAAAGAGATTATTTTTTAGAAAAAGAATCAAATAGAATAGGAACCCCAGACACGAAAGTAAATGGTTTCTACAAGGAGAAAGTCTAACTGATTTTAGTTCTTTGAGGAAATAAATGGGCATATAGATAAAGGGAAGCTCAATTGATATAATTTACTTAGGCTTTTTAAAAGTCTTTAATAACCACCATGATGGCACATGGCGTGTAATCCTTGATACCAGGGATGATGAGACTGATGGATTTCTACAGCTCAAGAACTCTAAGATGCATTCAGCTAAGCTGATCTTCCCTAAATCTGGATCAGGTCAGAAATAAAGCAACGCAATGCTCCCATGCCAATCAATGGTGGCATCAAGTCCATAGGAAGCCACTGCACTTCCAGCCTGGGTGAAATAAAGATATCTAGTCTAAGAAAAAAAACCTTTCTGATATGGAAATGTGTTTTGTATGACTTCATATATATAATTGATATTATATTCCTTGCCATCTCAAGCGGTGAGGTAAGGATGGGAGTGTGGGAAAGAATTTGGAACTCAAATTTTTTTTAAATAAATATTAAAAAATGTTACATGCAATTGGGAAATACTTAACAAAATAAAAATATATTTAAAAGACAGGAAAAGAAAGACTTTAGCAAGGTTTCAAACACCAGAAGTGGCTCACTATTTTTTTTCATAGACAATAAACTGGCTTACAGAGAAGATGCAAAAGTTAGCAACCCAAAAGCACTTAGCTGAAAGGAAGAATTGTAAAGAGGTATTTCAGGGACTTGCACTAGGACTAGTATTTAACATCTTCCAAAAAAATGATTGCATAGGACCATAGGTCTGGAACAGGAAAGGACCTCAAAGGCTGTCTAATCTAATTCCCTCATTTGCCAAGTGAGGACACTGAGGCCCAGAGAGATAAAGAAGACATACAGGAGATCACACAGATAGTAAGAGAGCTGATGTCTTACTTTGAAACTTCACCATGGCATGGAGATAAACCCAAAGTTCTTGCAGG
The DNA here is from genome assembly GCA_028646575.1 of Pseudocheirus occidentalis. Lineage (NCBI taxonomy): Eukaryota > Metazoa > Chordata > Mammalia > Diprotodontia > Pseudocheiridae > Pseudocheirus > Pseudocheirus occidentalis. The sequence continues at coordinate 64,883 of JAQQSW010000176.1, forward strand.
CTAAGCCAGCAGAGCAGAGGCTCCGGAAGTTACTACGTCAAGTTCTGTCCCAGAACCAGCCTCCCTAAGACTTGAAAGACCAGCACCAACCAGGTTAGCCACCCACAGATGAATTTTTCAGCTACCACAACTCTTGAAGAGTATCCACCAAGCTGAAGGGATGTTTTGATCTGTATTAGTAGAAGAGTTCCCAGTGCTGTGGAAATCACAGATATTCGAAATATTTAAGAACAAATTTTCTAGAAAAGAGAGTGTAGAGAAATCTCCCAATTTGCATATGATAATTAACTCTTTTTAGGATAGAACAGTTTACAGGAAGATATTATAAAATCTGTGCAAGTAAAAAAGTGGTAAAGGAGTATTAACTTGGGCAAGCACAAAAAATTCATATCTTATAGGACAGAGGGTTTACATACTATAGGCTGAAGGCATCCCTGGAACTAAGAATGATTTTTCCATTTTAATACAATAAAACTTTATATTTAAAAATGTAAAATGTAAAGACAATACTAACCTCACTAACCATAAGAAAACAGATATAGGCCAAATTTGGCCCAGTAGGCCCTAGCTTGCCAATGTCTGCTATAAGCAATAGGAAGCTATTGAAAGTATTTGAGAAGGGGAGTGACATGGTCAGGATTTGCCAAAAAAAAAAAATTTAAATTTGTTTAAGGCTACACTATACTTTCTGTGTTCTACACTATTTGTGATTTGATAAATTTAGCTCTATACTTTCTGATTCAATAAATTCATATCATATTCCCTCTCAGTTTTTTATTGACTATTCTTACTGAGTATTCTTCATAGTCTATCCTTATGAACAGTGTATCCCTCTCCTTCCTTCCACCACCAAAATGAATCTACTTCTATTATTTTGGTTTTCTTTCCCTGAATCCTCCATTATATCTTTCTTAAGTTGTGGTTATCAGAATTTCACAAAATAAAACTGTGGTTTAATACAACGGAAGCTATACATATACCATAAGGCAGTCAGAGATCAAAGGGAAAAGTTCCATATATACCAAAATATTTATATCAGTGCCTTGTGTAGGAGCAAAGAAGTGGAAATACAGTAGATAATCAATGATTGGAAATGGCTAAACAAATTGTGATACACAAATGTATAGATAGATAGAATAGATATAGATAGAATATTAGTGTGCCACAAGAAACAATAAATATGAAGAATACAAAGAAACATGGGAAGATTTATATGAACAGATACAAAGTGAAACCATCAAAACCAAGAAAATTATAAGCACAAACTACCAAATCAAGTATTTAAGGCCTTCCTCCATGTGGTTCCAACCTACTTCTTATTCCCCATCCCCAAAATTCATCTAGGTTCTGTTCATGGCCTCTGTCTCTTTCATCTCTATATTTTTCCCATGAAAATAGGATGTACTCCAATAATTTCAACTTTCACCTCTAATCAGATGACTTCTAAATCCATATCCCCATCCCTACATGGATGTCCCACTAGCGCCTCAAAGTCAACATGACTAAAACCTACTTGTTATTGCACAAAGGTTCTCCTAGTTCTGCTCACTTCATTCTTTGTCAGTTTATAACAGTCTTCAGAACTGCTCATACTTATACTGTTAATATTATACTATAAATTGTTCCTCTGGTCCTGCTTGTTTCATTCTGCAGCAGTTCATATATGTCTTTCTATGTCTCTCTGAAATCATCTACTTCCTCATTTGTTTTCGCTTTTTTTTTTTTTTTGCTTTTTGGAGGGAGAAGGCAGGGCAATTGGGGTTAAGTGACTTGCTCAAGGTCACACAGCTAATAAGTGTTAAGTGCCTGAAGCCAGATTTGAACTCACATCCTCCTGACTCTAGGGCTGGGGCTCTATTCACTGTGCCACTAGCTGCCCCTCCTCATTTCTTGAAGTACAATAATATTCCATCCCATTCATATACCATTCAGCCATTCTTCAATTAATGGTCATCCTTTAGTTTTCAGGGGTTTTTCCCCACTACAATGAGAGCTACTATACATATATTTTGGTACATATAGAACCTTTTCTTACTTCTTCGATCTCTTTTGAGTCCAGGTCTAATATATCAGTATTATCTGGGTTAAAAGACATGCAAGGGAGAGAGCATGTGGTGAGAACAGGAACCACTATAAATCTTAGGGAACAGTCATGCTTGAAAGAAGATTAGAAAAGTCAGCAAATAAAACTGAAGAGCCTTCAAACAGGTAGAAGAACCAGAAGAGAGCACTGTCATGGAAACAAATGGAGGAGAAAGAATCAAGGAAATAAGGATAGCAAATGAGATAAAAGATACAGGGAGGCCAAGGAAGTTGAAGGCTGAGAAAAGGACTTTTTTAAAGTTAACAGTAGTAGCCTCTAAGGAAAGAGTATCAATCTAGTGGAAGGGATAGAAAGCAGATTGCAAGGGGTTGAGATCCAAGTAGATGGTAAATAAGCAGTCAAAAGGCATATATAAGGCACAGAATTTTAGATCTGGAAGGGACTTTCGAGATTTATGAGTCTACTATCCTCGGTTTTACAAATGAAGAGCCTGAAACCCAAAGAGAAGAAAGGATATGCCCAAGGACGTACAGCAAGCCAGTAGCAGAGCTTCCTAAATCCTCGCTCTAGTACATAAAGTGGGTGAGGCAAAGAACTGAAATCATTCCTTGGACTCTTCATCAGATGATCCAGGCAAACAAAATCACTGGAGAATTCTCAAATAAAATGATCTTTTCTCAAACCACAAACTATTCTCTCCAATGTACTTTTTGGCTTCGGTGACTTTTTCGCCCATATAGAGGCAGCCCTTTGATTCACCTTTGGATAATCTCCTGATGGTAAATGGTAGGGAAGGGGCTAAGATTTCAAATGGTACAGGGCAGGTTTGAGTCATGCATTACTCCCTCCCTAGGGACCCGAGTGATTGGGATTTTCTCATCAATCTCTTTTCTGTATTGAAAAGTCTGACTTGCTGTGCTTTTACCTTTCCCCACAGTTCTGACACAGACATCAACCTGCAAGTCACAAATCAATTGACGATGAGTCAGTCAACGAACTTTCACTAAGCACTTACTATGTGGCAGGAAGAAATATTTACTGAAAGTCAAGACTCTGCACTTATCACTATGAGAGAATCAAGGAACTAGAAGTCATAGCTCCTCCCCTCTGTAAACTTACAGTGTAGTTGGGGAGACAAGATAGAATACAAACAGAAACATAAAATAACAAAACAAATTCATTACTAGGTAAATTACAAATAATATGATTTCAGAGGACAGTGAAATATGGCAGCCTAACTTGATCCTAGAAGGCTCCAAAAAAGAGGTCGATTTTCAATGTTGAGCAGAATTTTGACAAATGTAAACTCACACGCCTACATACACACACACACACACACACACACACACACACACTTACTTACTTCTCCTATCCAACATGGAATTAAATGGGACCTGAAGCTTCTTCCTATTACCTTTCTCTCCATAGTCGTGAAAATAAAATAAGACAGTGTTAAACAGTTTGAATGAATAAACAAGCATTTATTAAGTTCTTACTATGTTCTAAGCACTTTGCTTGGAAATACAAATACAAAAGCAAAGACAACCCCCTGTTCTCAGTGAGCTTATGTTCTAATGAGGGAGACAATACACATAAAAGGCCAGAAAGGAGCAATTTGGTCCAGAAATTTAGCGTGTAAGGACCTTAGGGGAATAGATTGACACATCCTATCCAGGAACAATGGCAGAACTGATTTGATCAGGGTTAATGGTTCCAGAAAGGAAGAGGCAGCTCAGTGGATAGATAGCTTGGTCTGGAGTCAGGAAGACCAGAGTTCAAATCTGGCCTCAGCTGTGTGACCCTGGGCAAGTCATTTAACCTCTGTTTGCCTTAATGAATTGGAGAAGGATATGACAAATCCCTCCATTATCTTTGCTGAGAAAACCCAAGTACAGCATTGTCCATGGAGCCACAAAGAGTCCAACATGACTTAATGACTGAACAGCAATGGCTCCAGAATGGAAAGAAGGGGGAAGGGAATTTAGAGAATGAGATCCCGGGGCAAAAGTTCCCCTAGGCCATGTTCTCTGGTATATATGGCAAGGTAATCAGTGAGGTGGTTGTGGGTGGGATGGCCAAGCTATTCTCAAACTGTCTTGAAGAATTTCTGAACTGTCATCATTGAAGGACAGACTCACCGGCATGGTATATTTAACTGGATGTGGATGGAATGGAAAACACAGAAACTGCGTGAGGGATTCAAATTGTTTGTGAGTTAACTAGATTTAACATGAGTTACCTCTTCTGAAAGATGGAAAATTATTCTCATTTCTAAAAGACAATAACCACCTTACCTTGGCCATACCATATTCAGCAATTGAAGAATTATTGACATGAAATCATTGGCTAGAATTCATTCCTGGTAGTTTAGATTCCTTATATCAAAGACCATGAAGGATTAGAAAGCATGCCAAGTTACGTGAAGTAAGTCAAAGGTATCCACTAGACATCACTATTGTCAAATTTTGTTTGCTGTATCTATACCAAAAACCTTTTCTTTGACTGAAGTCAGTCTTTTGATATTAAGCAGAGTCCAAGATGATCAAGTCTTTCTGAGATAGTCAAAAGCTGCCTCTCAGCTGCAGCAGTGTTCTGAGACATCATTGTACTAACACCCTTAGAAGAGTTTGAGAGTGATCCTGGAAATAGAAAAGAGACTTAGGACTTCATTCTGGAGAGGTAGTAGAGCCCTTCCCTATACCAAGACCCCCCTCTCCTTCCTCCCAAAGTTCCCTGATCATACAAGAAAGGGCCAATTCACTTACCATATGTTAACACTAACTAATTCTTGCTGTCTCCTTTTCCCGGGTCTGCCTTAGCCCTATATAATTAGTGATCAGCTAGGACACAAAAGAAGACATAAATACCTGGGAAATGTATTAAATGCCATTCAAAATCTGAGAAGAAAGAAAGAATAAAAGCTTCGTGTAAGAGAGAACATCTGAGCCAAGCTATCAAGGACAGAAAGAATTCCAGTAGAAAGATGGGCTAGATCTCTTGGGTTCTTTTTGGTTTCAACATTCTCCATGGTGTAATGCACAGTGGTAGTTGCAAGTTGATGGGGCAAGGTCAGGAAGAAATCACTGACCTTGGTTCTAGTCATTCCAGAAAGGCTTCAGGGAGGAGGTGTGACTTCAAGGGCTACATCCAAAAGAAACACCTTCTCAGCAGGAGATAATGACAGAAGAACCCCTCCAGCCTTACAAAGTTTGGACCATTTTGTCATCTTCACCCAAACAGGCTCTCTTAAAGATGGTCGTGGTGTTTTTTAACCCCAGAGCAATTACTTGACATAGAGGGAAGACTCTGGAGGTGGATCAAATCAACCTTGCATTTTTCCCACTGTGCTTAAGAATTTAATTGTGCATAAGGAGCCTCATTTTTAAGTAAATTGGAGACCACTGTACTAATCCAAATTAAGGGATACCACAAAGGCCTGGACTAGATATCAAACACCTGGTTTTAATAAGGAAGAGGAGATTTTGGCCCAGTAATAAACCTTCAGATGTTGGCAAAGCAGTGAATCAGGTACCAAGAGACAAACATAATAGTACTCCCTATTCTGCCTAATCAGAAGCCTCAGCTCTACTGGCAGCCATCCAATTATTGTGTTGGGCTTCCCTACTGTGTGTGGCACTGCTGGAGCTCCATCAACAGACCAGGCAGAGCTGTGTGTTTACACTAGACTTCAGAAAGATTAGGGAGGGGTAGACAGTTGGAAACCCCACCAAAAAACTTGCCACAGAGTGTGGAGAGAAGGTAAAGCCTTAAAAGATAAGTTCTATTTCCTACTTTATAAAAAAAATTATACAAATTAGACTAGTGGAAGTGATCTTCATTAACCATCTCTTCACCTGTTGCTGTATGACCATGAATCAAGGAAATCATTACAAACCCAGGATCATATCACCCAGATGGCAATGGAGAGGCTATGAGAGGACTGTAAGACATTACAAAGAATTACAGGAGCATAAGAATGAAAGACATAATCAGACAAATGAGAAAATGGGCTGGACACATGGTAAGAATGATAGATGACTAATGGGCAACCTGTGTGCTGAACTGGTACCTTAGAAAAGAGGTCAAGAAAAAGCAAGGGAGGCTCCCAACACAGTGGGAACTTGAACAACAGTCACACAGGATAGGCAGGTGTGGATGGTTTACAATCTACAATACCCATAAGGATGAGACCAGAAATCCATTTGAGTGTTTTTCTGTCACCTCACATACCAATGGATGAAAAAGAGAATGATCTTAGAAAAACATGGCTAGACTTGCATGGAATAACGAAGAGCAAAATGAGTAGAACCAAGAGAACATTGTATATAGTAACAACAATATTGTTTTAAGAACAACTTTGAGTGACTATGTCATTTTGATTATTATAAATACCCAAATTAACTACAAAGGACATGTGAAGGAAGATGCTGTCTACATCCAAAGAAAGAACTGATAAATAGATGTACAGAATGGTTTCACACACACACACACACACACACACACACACACACACACACACACACACATATTTGTGCCTAATGGCAGCCATCTCTAGGTTGGGTTGGGGGACACTAGGGAAGGAAGAATAAAAAGAAATCCACATGCTAGATTTATTATATATTTAAAAGGAATAGCAAGTTGTACATAATAGATTTGTAATTTCATGTACAATCATCTTTTTATTATTATGTTATAGAAATGCTTATTTTATACCATAAATTAAAAATAAAATAAATTTTTAAAATTTTTAAATTTAAAAAAAGAAAGAGAGTGAGCCTGAAATTCTATAATCTGGAAGAAATTAGACTAGGCCTTAAGGGAATCAGACTACAGGATAGTCAGAATGTAACTTTAAAAAGTGCTCTACTCACAACAACTCCACAAGGTAAGCAATGAAAGTATTGTTATCTCCATTTTACAGATGAGGATACTGAGGCTCTGGGAGTCAGACTTGTGTGTGGTAATACAGCTAATAAGTGTCCAAGGCAAATTTTGAACCCAGGTCTTCTGACTCCAAATCCAGTGCTATAAAATTATACAAACATACCAAATATAACATTATAAATCAACAGCTGCTAATAAGCATTGTTGCAGTTACAAGTATTGGTAGTTATTTCATAGAAAGTCTTGCAACTTAAATTGGAAAGTATCTTTTGCTTGAAACCTACTGAACTCTTTTGATGGGCAACGGATATAATTAAAATAACATTTAAACAAGATGATATGTACTTGTTGTGGGCAGAACCAATTAGAAGAAAGAGACTAGAGGCAGGGAAGTAAGGAAGGAGATAGTCACAAGACTCAAAATTCTAAGAAACTTGTTTTTGATGACCATTGCCATCAGCTACTTCATTATTGTGCTACCACTTTGTGGATGCCATAATCATCCTCCTCAATCATTATTTTTATCATGTTTCACCCCTGCTAAAGAACCACTAGTGTCTCCCTATTAACTGCCAACTCTAATATAAATTCCACCTAGCGTAACACAAATATGGTATGGCCAGGGGTTGACAGTCACCATTCCTATAACAACAGTGCTGTAGGAAGGTGAGTAGCATGGAATAGCTTCTCACCAATGTCCCAGAATAGATCATTCCTTGCTCAGGGGGTGTTGACACCTACTTACTCAGTGAGTTTTTTTGCTCATTCCAATCTCTACCCTCACACTGACAGGGCTACTTTTCCAAAGATGGACCATCACAAAACAGTTACATTCAAAATTCTCTCAGTTGTTACCCTACTCTGCATGACATATATACAGTCTACTACTCACAAAGACATTAAAATATAAAAACTAATTTAATAATAAAGCAAAAGCAATAATATCATAGATGCTCATTGATGATGATTTGGGCAAACGCCCAAATCATAAATTACATTACAATCCAAACGTAAACCTAAATCACAGCCAAGATGGCAGCGTAGAAGCAGCAAAGTTTCGCAGCTCCCACACAGCCACCTTAAATACCCAGAAAACATGACACTAAATAAATTTTAGGGCTCCAAAACCCACAAAAATACAGAAAACACATCTCTCCCTGAAGGCAGCTCAGCAGGAGGGGCTCATTGCAGCAGGCTGGGAGCCGAGGCCAGCCCAGCCTGAAACCATGGCCTGGCCCCAGGGTAGTCGGGAAAAGCTGCAGCTTGAGTCTACTGCAGAGTGGATCAGCAGCACCTGGGGCAATCTCCACATCTATAAAGCCAGGGGGAAAAAAAGGCTAAGAAAAAGGTCAGTGGAATTCAAGCTAAATTTGGGGGAAAAAAAAGTGGTCCGGCCAAACTTCCCCCAGGGCAAGGAAGTAGCCCAACCTGGCTGCCTCAGAGCGCCTGGCCTGCAGATAGCATGGGGGACAAAGCAATTGATCAAAGGCCAAGAGCTCTTGTGTTGAGCAGCCTGAATCCAGATCGTGGTCTTAGGGGGTGGTCCTGGGGTGCACTTTCATCAAGCCAAAGCTGGTGGGGGCTGCAGCACCCCCCAATAGCTTAGGCAACTGTGAAACCCCCAGCCTTTTGGGAGAGAGCTTTCCCCCCATCCCCAGCAGAGTTCCACAGAGCTAAAAAAATCAAGCAATTAATTAACTGGCCCACATGAGGAGAAGGAAGCAAAGTAGGAACAGTAATCAAACTCTAGAATAATTTTTAGGAAACAAAAAGGATCAAAGTATGGAGCAAGAAGAAGACAACACAGTCAGAACTCCGGCACCAAATGCTTCCAAAAAACATGAAGATTAGCTACAAGTCATAGATCAACTTTAAAAAGGACTTTGAAAACCAAATAAAATTAGAGAAGTGGAGGAAAAATTGGGAAGAGAAATGAGAATGATGCAAGAAAGAGTCAACAACCTGACTGAAGAGAATAACACCTTAAAAACAGATTAACCCAAATGGCAAAAGAGGTCCAAAAAGCCAATGAGGAGAAGAATGCCTTAAAAAGTCAATTTTGCCAGATGGAAAAAGAATCTCAAAAGCATTCTGAAGAGAATAATTAATTCAAAATTAGAGTGGAGCAAATGGAAGCAAATGACTTTATGAGAAATCAAGATAATATTAAATAGATACAAACAAATGAAAAAGAGAAGGTAATGTGAAATATCTCCTTGAAAAAAAACCACTGACCTGGAAAATAGATCAAGGAGAGACAATTTTAAAATTATTGGTCTACCTGAGACCCATGATCAAAAAAAGAACTTAGAAAGCATCCTTCAAGAGATTCTCAAGGAAAATTGCCCTGATATTTTAAAATCAGAGGGCATAATAGAACTTGAAATAATTTACCTATCTCCTCTTGAAAAAGATCCCAAAAGAAAACTCCTAGAGATGTTATTGCCAAGTTCTGCAATCCCCAGTTAAAGGAGAAAATATTGCAGGCTACCAGGAAAGGGAAGTTTGAGTACTGTGATAACACAATTAAGATGGCCTGGGATCTGGCAGCTTCTGCACTGAGGGATCGAGGGGCCTGGAGCATGATATTCTGGAGATTGGGGGAGCTGGGATTGGAACCAAGAATCATCTACCCAGCAAAACTGAGTATAGTGTTCCAGGGGAAAATGTGGTCATTCGGTTGGGTGGAGAACTTTTAAGCATTCTTGCTGGGGGAGCCAGAACTGAACAGAAAATTTGACACTCAAACACAAGAAGCATGAGAGGGTAAACGTGGGAAGGAAATCATAGGGAACTTATCAGAGTTGAACTATTTACATGCCAATATGCAAAGACAATAATAGCAATTTATGAGACTTTTCTTAGTGTGAGGATAAGAGAAGAGAATACAAACGTGTATATATATATATATATATATATATATATACATATATATATATACACATATATATGTATGTATGTATGTATACATGTATATATGTATACCTACACATATGTCTATATAGGAGGCTATATATGCATATGAATACAT
>JAQQSW010000177.1:0-54263 GCA_028646575.1 Pseudocheirus occidentalis
TTTTCAGTTGATGTATAGCTTCTAGGCATTCTTCATTTGTCTTGGAAGCATTTGGTGTGGGAGTTCTGACTGTGTTGTCTTCCTCCCATTCCATGTTTTGATCCTTTTTGTCCACAAAAAAGGATTCTAGAATTTTATTGCTCTTCTTATTTTGCTTCCTTTTCCTCATGTTGGCCAGTCAATTAATTGGTTGGGTTTTTTTTCAGCTTTGTGGAACTCTGCTTCCAGGGGGGAAAGCTCTGTTCCAAATCGCTGGGGTTTTCCCAGCTGCCGGCGCTATTAGGGGGGTGTTGCAGCCCCCACCAGCTTTGGCTTGCTGAGAGCACACCCCAGGACCACCGCCGAACACCACAATCTGGATCCAGGCCACTCAACACAAGAGCACTTGGCCCTGATCAATTGATTCAGCCCCACTGGGGGATCTGCAGCCCAGGGGCTCTGAAGCAGTTCCTGCCCTTCCGCCACTGCTTCCTTGCCCTGGGGGCAGATTGGCTGAACTGCTTTTCTTCCCCCAAATTAAGTTTCAAAGTTTCACTTTCACTGACCTTCTGTATTTCTGGCTTGCTAGATTGAATATTCTTCCAGGTGCAATAAATCTTCTCTGAAGCAGACTCAACCTGGGGCTTGGGAGACTCCACTCCTCCCCACCATCCTGGGGCCTGGCCAAGGTTTTGGTTTTCAGGCTAGGCTGGTCTGGGCTCCCTGCCTGCCAGCCTGCTTGATGAGCCCCTCCTCCCAAGCCAACTTTCTCTTATCCTTGTTTTTCATGCCTTACTAGATGTGGAATAGCTGGAGGTGAGGTAGATCTTCTCTTTTGTAGACTGGCTATGGCTCAGCTCCTCCCAGACTGCCCTGAGGCCTGGCCACAATTTCGATTTGGTTTTGGCCTGAACTGGCCTCGTCTCCTGGCCTGACGTGATGAGCCCCTGCTGCCGAGCTGCCTTCAGCGAGAAATGTGTTTTCTGTATTTTTGTGAGTTTGAGAGTCCTAGATTTTGTTTAGGGTCATCTTTTATGGGTGTTTTGGGTGGCTGGGTGGGAGCTGCAGATCCTTGCTGCTTCTACACCGCCCCTTGGCTCTTCCCTGACCCACTCATTCTTTAGGATTAAGTTATTTAGTTTCTAATTAGTTTTTTGTCTATCCTTCCTTGGCACTTTATTACATATAATTTTTATTGCATCATGATCTGAGGAGGATTCATTTAATATTTCTGCCTTCCTGCACTGAATTGTGAGGTTTTTATGCCCTAGTACATGGTCACTTTTTGTGTGTGTGCCATGTACCACTGAGAAGAAGGTATATTCCTTTTTATCCCCAATTCAATTTTCTCCAGAAGTCTGCCATATCTATCTTCTCTAAGATTCTGTTTATCTCCTTAACTTCTTTCTTGTTTATTTTGAGGTTACATTTATCAATCTCAGAGAGGGGGAGATTGAAGTCCCCCACTAGTATAGTTTTGCTATTTATTTCTTCCTCTAGCATCCTTAATTTCTCCTTTAGAAATGTAGATGACATACCACTTGGTGCATAAATGTTTAGTAGTGATATTACTTCATTTTCAATGGTGCTTTTTAGGAGGATATAGTTTCCTCCCTTATCTCTTTTAATTAGATCTATTTTTGCTTTTGCTTTGTCTGAGATAAGGATTGCTACCTCTGCTTTTTTTAACTTTAGCTGAGGCATAATACATTTTATTCCAGCCTTTTACCTTTACCCTGTGTGTATCCCCCTGTTTCAGATGTGTTTCTTATAAACAACATATTGTAGGATTATGGTTTTTAATCCATTCTGCTATCTGCCTCTGTTTTATGGGAGAGTTCATCCCATTCAAATTCACAATTATGATTACTATCTGTGTCTTTCCTTCCATCCTATTCCCTTGCCTGTTTATGCTTTTATTTTTCCCTTCTCTTTTCCCCTTCTTAAGAGCTTTCCTTTTGACCACCATCTCCCTCAGTATTCCCTTCTTATCCATCCCTCTCCCTTTTCTTACCCTTCTCCCTTATTGCTTCTTTCCTCCCTTCTAAACCGGCCCTCCCTCTCTTGGCCCTTCCTCCCTCCTACTGTCTGTAGGATATGATTGATTTTTATACTCAGTGTTGTAGGTTATTTCTTCCTCAAACCAAGATTTATGAGAATAGATCTCATGCAGTGCTCCTCTACTTACCCTCTTTCCCTCTATTATGATAAGTTTTATGTCTCTTCTTGCTAGAGCCCTATATTTAACTGATTGTGTTATTCCCTCCTTGCACCAGAACCAGTGAAGGAAAAGCTCACATAATGCCCTTCCCTTCTTTTCCTTTACTATATTGTTTTTATGCCTCTTTGTGTAGCATAACTTACTCTTTCCTGCTTCATTCTTTCCTCTTCTTCCATTGCAGTCCCTTAACGATTTTTATCATCATTTTGCATAATTTATATCCACAACCTCTGTTTATCTATATCTCTTTTAGATGTTGCTATAGGTATAGAGTTCACAATATTAACAGGTATCAGCTTCCCATATAGGGATGTAAACAGTTTGCTCTTGTTAAATAACAAGTTATGTGTGTGTGTGTGTTTTCCATTTTTCCATTTTGATGTCTTTCCTGGGTCTTGTAATTGGAGGTTGAATTTTCCATTGAGCTCCGGCTTTTCTATCAGTAAGGTCTGGAATTCTGTTATGTCACTGAATGTCCATCTCCTTTCCTGGTAGATTATGTTCAGTCTCACTGAATAGATAATCCTTGGTTGTAGTCAGTCTCTTTTGCCATGCAAAAAATCATATTCCAGTTTCTCCAGTCTTTCAACGTTGAGGTTGCCAGATCCTATGTGATCTTTGCTGTTGTTACGCAATATCTGAATTGTTTCTTTCTGGCCACTTGTAGTATTTTCTCCTTTACCTGATAGTTCTGGAGTTTGGCCACAACGTTTTGTGGACTTTTCAATTTGGGATCTCTTTCAGGAGGTTTCTGGTGGATTCTTCTGATTTCTATTTTACTCTCTGGTTCCATGATCTCAAGGTAGTTTTCCTTGATGAGATTTTGGAAGATATTGTCCAGACTCATTTTTTTCATCATGCTTTTCTGGTAGACCAATGATTCTCAAATTGTCTCTCCTGGATCTGTTTTCCAGGTCAGTTGTTTTTCCATTGAGATATTTTACCTCTTTTTGTCATTTTTCAGTCTTGATGTTTTGTTTGACTGATTCTTGGTTCCTCATAGAGTCATTGGCTTCAGTTTGCTTGATTCTAGTTTTTAGGGAATTATTCTCTTCAGTTAGTTTTTGAAGCTTCTTTTCCATATGCTCAGATTTCATTTTTAGTTCACATATTTTACTTTTTAAGGAGCTGTTCTCTTCATTGTAATGTTTTTCTAATTTTGCAATTTTGTTTTTATAAGAGGTGTTGATTTTATCTTCTGCCTCTCTAAGCTGGATTTCAAAGTTCTTTTTGAGCTCATCTAGGAATGCTTTCTGTGCCTGAGACCAGGTCATAGTTCCTGTAAAGGCTTCAACTGTGAGTGTGGAGTCACTACTCTCTCCTTCTGAATTTGATTCCTCCCTCTCACCATAATAGGATTCCAGAGTCTTTGTCTTGGTAGCCTGCTTTCTTCCCATTTTGAGGCAGGACCTTAGCCATGCCCTTCCTCCAGGTTCCTAAGCTTTTTCTGCTTAAAATTTTCCTCTGGGGCAATAATTACTGTGTTTTCAAGTCAGATGGGGAGGATTGGAAAAGCTGGGGTTCACTCTGCCATTTTGGTCACTGGAAGTTCAGATAGGGTTTTTTAAAATTTCCAGGCTGTGGATGGGTAGTCATGGCAGTAGCTGCTGCCCTTGCCGCAGGCTCTGCCTTTGTCTCTTACCCAGCTCAGTCTGATCTCCATACTGTAGTGATAGGCCTAAGAATAGCCCTTGTGGTTGGTGGATCAGCAGGACTCATTCAGAGGCCTGTAGGCAAGTGCTACAGCATCTGGGTGTCTCTTAGGGCATGCCACAGTGTCTGGGGGCTTATCTCCAGGAATCTTTGGATAGACAGCAATCCATTTGAAAATAATCTGGAGACTTTAGTGAACTACAAGCTTAATGAGTCAGTGGTGTGATTTGACAGCCTAGTAAGCTAAGGCAGTTTTAAGCTACATTAATACATTTAGGGGAACCTCAATTATACAAGTAGGAATGTGATAGTATTGTAAATTTCAGGAATGTCATCTAGTTAGAGAGTACCTGGCTCATATTCAGGTTTAATGATCACCTTTCAGGAAGGATATCAATAAATTGAAACATATTCAGAGGAGGGTAGGGTGTAGGGTATAGAAATCACATTATAGAAGGACCTGAGAAGTTTTAGGCACTGTGGATGTTTGACCTAGAGAAAAGAATATTTAGGGGGAGATGACACCTGAGAACCAGTGTGGGTTATATTATTAATTATCATTATATTTATTAAAACCTATTTTATTATATGTTAATAATATTAAAACATTTATGTTAACCAATTAATATTAAACTATATTAATGTTTTTAATATCAGGAGCATATTACTGCTAATGGACATATTACTATTTAGCAATATTAATAGCTAAAATTTTACCTACTAGATGCTGGGGACTGTGCTAAGTACTTTACAAATATTATATTGTTTGATTCTTATCACAACCCTGCGAGGTAGGTGCTTTTATTTTCCCAGTTTTATAAGATGGGGAAACTGAGGCACATGGAAGTTAAGTGACTTGTCCAAGGTCACTTGGTAGGCCAGTAAGTGTCAGTGACTGGATTTGAACATAGGTTTTTCTGACTCTAGGACCAACACTCTATACACTTGCCCAAATAGCTGCCTAGCTGCTATCTAGTGGTGAGAGCCCTGGACTCGTCAGAGGACCTGAGTTTTAATCTTAGTCTTGTAGCTTACTACTTATGGGGCTTTGGACAATTCATTTAACCTTTCTAGGACTTAGTTTCCTTATCTGGAATGTAAAATGGTTAGATTAGATTCCATTTAAAGAATATGTCAGCTTTACATATATGATTTTGGGCAGTATGTCAAAGACTACAATATATAAGAAGGGTTAGATGTGTTTTGATCAACCCCAGAAGGCAGAGAGGAAAAGTAGAAGATCTAACGTGGCAGATTTAGAGAATGTAAAGGAAGAAAACAAATGAACAACAAAAGCATAGCATACAAGCTTCCTGAAAATTAGAGCTGTCCAGAAATGGCACGGGATATCTTAGGGGGCTCTGGGCTTATCCTCAGGAGAGCACACAATCAAAGGTTATATAATGACTTTTCAAATAATGGTTTGGAAGGGAGTCTTTTTCATGTACAGATTGAGCTAGATTATCTTTGATGTTCCTTCCAATAGTGTGATTCTGTGAATTGAGGTGGTGAAACTACTCTAACATAAACTGAAGTATCAAAGCCTTCCATTTACTATAAAGCTTTCATGTGATTAGTACAAATGAGAAAATTGCTGATACTTCAGTATTGCTCTCGTGTTCAAAATTAGAGAAAAAAAATGTATCTCAGATTATAATCTTTAATTCATTTAAGCACAAGTCCTAAGGGGAAAAAAAATAGAGATATGACCTTTCAAATTCCTCCCTTTACTCCTAAAAACCTTTTTAAAAAATTTAGCTCCCTCGCTAGTCATTAAGCAAAAAGAAAGCAAGAACCTTTTAACTGGCTAATAAAGTTATTAAGAATTTCACAATGCTCAGTAACTTTACACTAATACGAAAGACTGACCTAAGAAAAATTTTCACTATTTTTTTTAGCATGGATTATATTTGAAGAAGTTATCTTAAGTCAAAAATATCAAACAAATTACCCTTGGCAAGGAGTAAGGGTCACCTCTTCTTTATGGTCAGTAAGATAGAATGATAGATTTAGAATTGACAGAGACCTTAGAAGTCTTCTAATCCAGCTCCCTCTTCTTCCAGCTAAAGAACTCATGCGTAGGTGGGATAAGTGACTTGCTTTATCTCACATAGGGAGTAAAAGCAGAGTTGGAATTTGAACCCAGTTTCTCAGACTCCTAAACCAAATATCTTTCCATAATACTGCAATGGCACAGTTAATCACCAGAACCAACCTATCATTTCACTTTTCTTCAAGCTTTCTTCTGAGCTCCAACATTTTGATGGATCATTCTCTTCCCATCCCAAGGAAGATTTAGGACCTTGGTGGCAGAAACAGCAGAATACTTGATTATTTTAATTGGCTTGGATTAAGAAAATGGAATGTGAGTTAATAATTTGAGAGATAGACTTGGTTCTGGGTGGGGGAGAATGGAAAGAAACTTGAGATTGATAGCTTCGGTTTCCTTAGTAAAGTAGGAGGAAATAAAGTCATGTCTTGAGAGCAGAGGGAAGGGGAAGACTGAGGCTGTGGGGTTGAGGTGAGAAGAAAAGATTTGGAGCAATAGCTGTGGGAAGTTAGATAAAGAATTAATCAACTGAAAACAAAAAAAAAACTGTAGTGTAGGAGTAAGGCCCACTAGAAATTAGGTCACATGAATGTGTAGTAGGCATAGCTGACATGGTTGCATGAACTCCTCTATAATCATTTAACAGTTTGTAAGTTGCAGCATAAAATGTAAGTGGTGGGAGTAACCCATGGTTGAATGCCAGAATGATGTGAATAAGGAAAGGACAAGGTGGCAAGGGAATCAGTAGATAGGCAACAGTGGAAAGTTAACTAATAGGGACAACATTGTTAAGGGAAAAGAGTGAGATCACAGTGGGTTTGATGCATTGAAAGAACAATGAGGGACCCAGTGAGGATGAAAAATAGATTTAGAAGGAAAGAAGCAAAGGGAGAGATGAAAATGTAGATTACATTAAGTGAAGGGGAAATCATAGTTCAGTATAATGAAAGTCCAACAATTTGGGGTGATGTCAAAGTTGCAGCCACCTGTAGTTGGCTAAGATACAGTGGAGATATGAGTGCTGGGAATTGTTGAGGTTATTTCCAAACAGATAAACCCAAATGTAATTAGGAAGAGTTCAAAAGTGTTTTCCAGGCTGTTTATCCACTCCAGCTTTTGCTAGCTGTCACTGTCCTTTCTCTCTTACTTTGTGACCCAAAGTAACCTCCTCTCAAACTTTAGGTGAATTCTAAGAGCTGCAGTGGCTCCTAGTTCAACTGAAAGCCTACAGGTATTTCCCCAGAACCATACACAATAGGCACATAGCAGAAAAGTGGCTCAGTTAATGACAGTTCCCATAGCCACCCTTCTCTGCCACAGAAGTCTCATGGTCTCCCCCTGTGGGTCAGATGCTTGCTTCATACCCTAGAATAGTTGGAGGAACATTGTATTTGGAGTCAGATGATATAGGTTCCCTAAACCTGATCCTGTTATTTACTGCCTGTAGGCAAATCACTAAAGCTCTATATACTTCAGTTCCCTTGTCATTCAAGTGAGGGAGTTGGGCTGGATGAATTTTAAAGTCTTCTCAGATATGAGATTTATGATTCAAAGGCTTTGTTGCTCAACACAGGCAAATTCTCCTGGACTGATAGAGAGCAAATGAAATGAATCTTTTTCTTATTCTTGCCTTTGCACTGACTGTGCCTCATATGAATGATCACTTTTCTTACCTGTACCTCTTGGGTTTGTTTGAAACTCGACTCAAACAAGAGGCCTTTTCTGGATCCCCTAGCTACTACTGTGACTTCCGAAAATAGCTTTCATTCACACTGTTTATATATCTTTTATAAAGAAGGCTGTTTTCATTTTACCTCCTTCAATAAAATGTCAGTTCCTTGAGAGCTGTCTTTCTGTGTATCTTGTTACTTGGCACAATGCCTGGCACAAAACAAGTGCTTAATAAGTGCTTGCTAACTGACGATCTGTTCATGGTCAGGAGAATCTGGGCCTGCTGTAACCTAGGTCTTTACTGCCTTGCCATCCCTTCCATTCTGTATAAGCTTTGTACATAGAAAGTGTACAACCAATGTTACTGATGTGAATTCAAACTTTCACATACAACTTACAGGTTGAAGGGAGTTCTTTAGTGGCACACATAATTAGCAGTGGCAGAGTTCTCTGGGTGCCATACTTCTTGTCCCCTGACTATGACCATTTGGTAACATCACTGATGATAGCTTGTGACAAAGCACCAGAGATTCCCTCCTGATCTTCCCTCAGCCCCACCACAGAAGGTCCTACATTTACCTTTGCTGAAATAATTCACAAAACATATCAGCAATGGACAAATAAAAGAGCCCTTGTTTACAGTTAAAATTGTACAGTTTTATATGTAATTTAAAATGATGGGAGTGGGGGATGGGAGGCAGGATTCCAGAGCTCAACATTACTTATGGCAACATTTCATGACTGCTCGCAAATGCTGACTTACAAGTGTGATGAAATTATTGGACTTCTCATGAGTCAAAAGTTATCTCTGTGTAATGTCAAGTATTTTGTATTTTAAATCAAAAAACCTCTGTACATGTCCCATTTTTTATTTCTTACACCTATGATCTTTGGCAGTTCACTTAGATTCCCTGAATCTTTATTTATTTATTTGCAAAATTAGTGGTTTGGATCAGATTCATCCTGGTTCTGGATCTTGTAAATTCAAAGCCTCTCTTCATTGGTAATACTCTTGCCTTTTTCTAGGTTGGTCTTTCCTTGTTCACATGATCAGAAAGTGGTAGTCAGATGGAAACAGGACTTTTCTAGCAATTATTCAGATCCAAATAATCATAACAACAACAACAACAACAATCACAAGTAGCATTTATAGAGTTGTTTAAAGTATGCAAAGCACTATACAAATATTGTCTCATTATATCCGCAAAACAGCCCAGAAGCAAACCAGTTTCCATGCTATAATTTAGTCTAAATTTGCATAAACAGATTATTTGGCATGGTAGAAAGACCATTGGCTCTGAAGGCAAGCTACTTGTATCCAAATACTGGTTCTATCATTTATTACCTATATAACCTCCATTTCCTCATTTCTAAAAGGGATAGACTAGCTTAGATGACCTCTCAATTCTAAATCTTTTTATGATTATCCTGTGACAGTTCCTTGACAGAAATTAGGAGGACAGATTGAAAGGAGAATCCTTTATAGTTGGTTTGCTCAGGTTAAAATGATGTGTGTGGAAAATATGGAAGTTCAGGATATTAGATCTGTCTCCCTATGCTAATTGTGGAGAAGGAGAACCATGAATAACTTGCCTCAAGTGCCACAGGGTTGGCAAGCAACTTAATGCTTGCTCTAACTCTCATGGCATCTCTGTACAATTATTCTTGGGACTCTGTTTTGTGGACCATTCTCTGTGACATCACAATTAGACCCTAACCAGTAATAAAAAAGGTACTCTAAATATAATAATAATAAAATGATTATTGTAAAGTAGTCATAGATGTTCATGACCATCTTGGAGAACTGGAATTCTAAACAGATATAAGTGGTAACAACTAAGAACAGTTTTTTATAATTTGGCAACATAGAGATGAGCACTGCTGCCTTGGGGTCCTTCCCCCTAGCAACTGAAAGAGGTGTTAACAAGCCCACAGTATGTAATAAGTGAAACTTCCTAGGTGAACTATAACTGTTTACATGCATAAAATCTGGAGTTGCCTCCTCATATTTGCCTGTTTTTATCACCTGCCACATTGAAACAATGCCTCAGGCATAAACCCATAAAAAGAAACAGAGATCTGTGGTGAAAAAGTGGGCCCCAGTTTAGGTGAAAATTGAGAGCAGTCTGCTCATCATATCATAAGGTTCTTATTGGAGAGATGTCTCTTCATTGTTGACATGCAGTATAGTTAATTTTTACCAGCCTCTGCTATGATGCTGGGGGTAAATTTTAGTTTATATCACTTGGGACTGCAACTAGTATATCATAATGCCTTTTAGCTAAAAGCCAGAATGCTAATAAGAAGATGTTTTGGTTTAAGCCTATTAGTCACTGCATAAGCAAACACTGTAGGCTGGACTTCACATTTCTGAATTTGAAATAAAAAGGAAAAGCTAAAAGACCATCTCCTTCAGGTTTCCTCACAAGAATGAAATCATTCTATTTCTTGAGGATAGGATGAAAAATGGGCAAACACAAAGGTGAGGAAGCTGAGGTGTTTCTTCCCTCACCCTGCAAGGCTTAATAAATATAATTAGTTGCAAAATGACTCAAATCATATATAAAGTAAGATGATTTTAAATTCACACTGTCATTAAATATGCATATTAAATTATAATGTTAAGCAGTGATATTAAGTGAAATCCTCTAAATTATAATATTTAATGTTTGTTAATATGTGAGAGTTAGAAGTCAGGCAAAGGAAAATAGTTATTCATGAAATATTATCATAAGGATCTTTGACTTTAGGAAATACTCTTTCTGTTTCTCCTTCACTGCTAAATAGAGGCAAGCAGGAATGGGCTCTCTTTTCTAAGTCCAATACAATCTTGTCCATGTTTTGTAACCTGAAATTTTAAAGTACATTTCTATTATATATACTAAAAATATATATTTACATATAACTATAAAATAGTGAATTGAGTACCATTATATATCAACAATTTGAATATTTCTAGTTAACTTTTCTAAATTTTGTCACCAGAAAATGAATTTTGAATAAAGTACCATCACCACTCTCAGGCCTATTTCAGTGACTGTTGTTTACCTTCAATGTCTTCTCATAGAAGAGGATATGACTACTTTCCCCCCAAGGAAAATTGATAGGCAGATGACAAACTTTTGGAGATTTAGGATTCACAGCCAAATGAAATAAATGAAGCTCTCATGAAAGATACGTTCTTTCTTGAAGGATCTGGATATACTTTGGGGATATCTTGCTTTTCTGGCTCATTGTCCCACCGTAGAGATAATCTGTGAATTTCAGTATCTGTCATCTGCCTTGGTAAATCACCAGATCCTTTTACAAGCACACAAAGCTTGAAACTTAAACAATGTTCTTCAGAAGTCAATGAAAGAAAACAAAAAGAAAGAAAAAAGAAAAGAACCCTCCTCCACCCAAGAAAGGTTCATGAAAACAGATTCAGCATACATCTATATAGCTCTACAAGTAGTATCTCTCAAAGAATAACTCAATCTCATCTGTTTGTGTGACTTGCAGCATTGTCCTTAGCAAGGCCCTTTCCAGGAGCAGTTATGATTTGTTATCCTTCATTGCTACTTTGCTCCTAGACCTTTTCACACAAATTATGTTGCTTGTTTCTTATATTTCTCTAATTCCAGCAGAACGGCAATCATTTTGTTCCATTGTTGCCTCATTCACTGTGTACTTTCCCTGCCCTGGGGAAGCACTGGGAGCAGGTGGTGGTCCTCTTGCCACTGCCTCTGTCCTCCACAGTCTTTCCTTATCACTGCTCATCTCTCATCTCTGCTTCAGTGGTCTTCTAAGGTCACCTTTTCTCACTAGATAATAATGCCCATCTCCCATCTGCTTTCTATCAATCATCTTCGCTTAGAATTATTCTGTGTAGTTCAATTCTCTTCCAGAAAATGGTGTTTTTTATCCTTTTCTAGGTGATCCGCTCACTCTATTGGACTGTATGAGATTCTCCTTGGAGAGTGTTTTTCCCGCTGGAAACTAAACACAAACCCTTCAATTAATCTTAAGCCTTCTCCTCTACACACTGTTTGCAGTCCCATATTCTACATAGTAGACTTATAGGACGGCAGTGTTTTGAGAATCTCTTCTGTTTTCCACATAGACTTGAGTTAATGACTATTGCCTGTCTTCTCCTTCCATCAGTATTCAGACAGTACATCTCCCATTCATATCAATATCACTCACTGAGTCTTGGGGCTTAGGAAAATATCCTCAGTCGTTCCCTGGTTGTCTTGCCATCCTTTACCATACTCTAAGGCAGGCAAACAAAAATTTGGGAATACTTCATGAAAGCTCTCCAAGAAGGGAAGAGGCATCTAGCTGACTCTATGTAGGTGTATCCCAAAAGGAGAAAGATACCTGAAATCCCTGCTATTTCTATGATTTTCTCAGTAAAAACTTCATTTTTTTCTTTTTTTCTTCAGAAATTTATTTCTCTCTAGTTTAAATAATTAGAACATAACTGCCAAGGAGGCTGAGATCATGTAGTTGAATTAATGTCTTAAAATTCTAGGAAAGACATGGGGCTTTATCCAGCCCAATTCCCTTATTTTACATATAAGTAAACTGAGGCCATAAGAATTAAATGACAACCCTAATCACTAGATAGTAGTGTCAGCCTATTTTGTGGCAGAATACTACACATCTTGCCCTAGTCAACTGCCTGACAGAATAGAGATTCAGTGAGAGGCTGTAAATGGATTAAGATGAGGACAAATCTATCTTGTCCATTTTAGCACTCTGACTTTCCTCTTTGAACTTCAAGCCTAAAATTGGGATAATTCTTAGCATATTTGTTCCCCTTTCTGTCACTCAACCACCATAATAATGAAAGGGGAAAAGATAGGGGGTTGTGCAGAATTGAGGGACATTTTGATATTATTGATTTATGAATTTCCATAACAACATAATTTTCTACCTAGTGGCTAACCAAATGGTGATCAATCTCTCCATTTTTTTTTAGCAAGATTGATGTTCAAAAAGGATACTCTTACTTTTGTACTTGAGACTTTTATAGAACTGTAGAATGTAGCAGAACTTGGGATTTGCTGGAAGTAGACCTTAAAAATTCAGGGTCACATTCACATCACAATGAAGTTCTGGAACTGGGATGAATTTATGGCAGAAGTATCCCTGTGGATTAAATGATAGATCCGTTGAAGTATTAATTATCTTTTTGTTTTGCCTTTCTCTTTAAACCCAACAAAGTATCTTCTAATGTTCAGTTCTGTACGCTTCTTCTCTGGCCTTATATTTTATACCTCAAAGAACTCATTTACTCTCATGGCTAATAACTTGTTCAAGAAATAGTTATTAAGCAATATTTAGGCATATTGTAAAAATAAATGAAACATTGATGCTTGTCTTTTAAGGTCTTACAGCCCATCACTATGAGCAAATCATAATCTTTTTGAACTTTAATTTCCTCACTTTAAGATGGAGACTCTGATACCTGTAATACTGACCTCCCGCAAGGCTGTAACACTCAACCGTGCAATAAAGTGTTTTGCAAACTTTACAGCACTATAAAAATTCAAGTTCTCTTCTTCATCATTAATACAGTGCTTGATACCTAGAAGGCATTTAGTAAATATTTATTGAATTGAATCATTATGACCTCTCTGAAGATAACTATCAAGTATGTGTCTCCAATACCTATTCTTTCAAATTTATTTCTTCCCCAAATTTCCAACTACCTCATGCCTCTATGATGGTATCATAGAAAGAATATTAGAATTTGAGATTTAAATAAATAGGTTCAAGTTATTTCACTACTCTAAACCTTAGTTTCACTATCTAAAAAAAAAATTAGATAGCAGCACTTGCTTTACCTGTACCACAGGGTTTTTGTGAGGAAATCTCTTTGTAAATTTTTATACAAATATAGTTTATTATTAGTTTGATTACTTGATCTACTTGAATTTTCCCTTATCCGTTCCTACTCAACAAATTCAAACTAATGTTATCATCTTTCTCTATAAGCTGGTTCTCCTTCCCAACATCTTTGTTTCAATTAATGGTACCATGGTTTTTAAAATTCTACAAGCAGGGAATAGTAGATAGATCATCATATACAGATGGAGATTAATGTAAAGATTATTTCTCTTTCTATTATGTGTGTGTGCTTGTCTGTTGGTGTGGGTAGGAATTTGTACGAGTGTGAGTGTGGGTATATTGGTTAACTCTATCCTTTTAATTTTTTTTCCCTCAGAATTCTAGAGGTACTTGTGAGGGGTTGGGCCTGTATTTCTCCAATGATATCAGCTCAAGGACCTCCACCATTAACTGCTAATAATTCGTATCTTGTTATATTTAAGCAATTAACATCAATAAGATTTTACAAAGGTATATTTATTTCAAAGATATTATGAGAAAAAAAGATGCAAATATTCCTACCCATCCCCTAACACCAAAGGAAGAAATACACATTCTCCCCAATATCTTCATGGTCTTTAGGAAGAGTAGATTCCAATATAAGTTTCTATATAGCATTAATTTTTTTTCAAGTTCTTACCTAAACGAAGCATATTCACTGATGACTTTCCATCTTGAACACCAGTGGGGTGGGTACTGAAGGTTACTCCTCACTCTTTACTCTTGAGGGTCTGATAGATTGGCTATGTGCAAAACCTGTCATGAATTCCACTTCTGGAGGTTTGCTGTTTTGACCTTTGAAAGCTTATAAGGTTATATTTGTGTTCAGTCTCCTTGTACTAGAAGAAGAAAAAGTAAAAACAAAAAATACAAATTGCAGAGGCCTATATTTCTGAGCTACATGCTTGTTTTGAATAGATTGGACCATTCCTTGGAGATGGAAGAAATTGTAGAGATTTTGTAGTCAAATAATAAGTCATCTAATAAGTGAGGAACTAAAGTTCAGAGAAGTTAAATAATGTGCTAAATGTCATATGGGTAACAGAACTAGAATTTCTTTTGATTCCAAATCCAACATTACTTCCAGGTCAGTGATTAAAATTTATCATTAATAAAATAATAATTGCAACAATAATAACAAAAATGCTACTATGAAAGTACTAAACCTGATCCTAGAAAACAATGTCTTTTTGTATGTAAATCAAGCATGAAATTCCATATGCTCTCTGATAAATTTCACAAATAATATGTTTGTGTATATATATATATATTTATAGTAACACAAAACACACATATATTATATATGACTAACAGAATATATAAAGTGAGATTTTTTTTAAAAGCATGATTATTTCAATCCTATATTATACTTATATATTTATATGTCTTCATAATTATAGAATATTATAGTCAAAGGGACATAAAAGTTAACTTAATCCAATCACCTTCTCAATGCAGGCATCCATTCTACTCTAATCCTGACAAATATCATCCACTCTCTGCTCATACATTTCTAGTAAGGCATAACCATCTCCAGGAATCCAAAATACTTTTCCAGTTCCATCTCCATTCTTCTGAATACAATTTTCTAAGTGCTTCTCTTAGAGTAACTCTATAAAGTAGATAGTATGAGTATTATTATGCCCATTTTACATATAGGGATACTGAGGCTTGCGAATTCAAATTTAGGTCTTCTGAGGACAAGCTCAATATATTTTCTCTCTCTCTCCTTCTGTGTCTCTCCTTCAACCCATATACATACACATTTTGTTTTAAATATATTTTTCCCCAATTACCATGTAAAACCAATTTTAACATCCATTTTTTTTAACATTTTGAGTTCCAAATTCTCTTTCTACCTTCTTTTCCTCCTCCCTCATTGAGAAAGTAAACAATTTGATATAGGTTATATGTGTGCAGTCATGCAAAACCTATTTCCATATTAGTCATGTTGTGTAAGAAAACACAAATCATATATTTTAAAAGCATGCTTCAATCTGCATTAAGCCTCCATTACTTCTTTCTCTGGATGTGGATATTTCATCATAAGACCTTGAAAATTGTCTTGGATCATTGTATTGCTGAGAATAGCTAAGGCATTATCAGTTGAACATCATACAGTATTGATCTAACTGTATATGATGATCTCCTAGTTAGGCTCAGTTAACTCAGCCTCAGTTCATTTAAGTCTTTCCAGGTTTTTCTGAAAGCATTTTGCTGGTCATTTCTTTTAGAACAACAGCATTCCATCACAATCATATACTGCAATTTGTTTAGACATTTGCCAATTTATGGGCATCCCATAAATTTCCAGTTTTTTGCTACCACTAAAAGAGCTGCTATGAATTTTCTTTTTTTTGCATATATAGGTCTCTTTTTTCCTTCCTTCCTTCCTTCCTTCCTTCCTTCCTTCCTTCCTTCCTTCCTTCCTCCCTCCCTCCCTCCCTCCTTTCTTCCTTCCTTCCTTCCTTCCTTCCTTCCTTCCTTCCTTCCTTCCTTCCTTCCTTCCTTCCTTCCTTCCTTCCTCCCTCCCTCCCTCCCTCCTTTCTTTCTTTCTTTCTTTCTTTCTTTCTTTCTTTCTTTCTTTCTTTCTTTCTTTCTTTCTTTCTTTCTTTCTTTCTTTCTTTCACAGACCTTATAGTGGTATTGTTGGATCAAAAGGTATAAACAGTTTTATAGCCCTTTGGTCATAGTTCCAAATTGCCATCCACCAACTCCACCAACTGTGCATTAGTGTCCCACATTTCCCAAATTCTCTCTAATGTGTTATTTTTTCTTTTGATTGGACATGACTTTACTTGTGTGAAGTGTTTTGTAATTGTAGTCATAAAATTCCTAGGTTTTCTTGGCAGGTAGACTCCCAGGTATTTTATATTGCTTATGTTCATTTTATTTTATTTTATTTTATTTTGCTTTTTTTGGAGGGCAGTTGGGGTTAAGTGACTTGCCCAAGGTCACACGGCTAGATTTTTGTGTTAAGTGTCTGAGGCCGGATTTGAACTCAGGTACTCCTGACTCCAGGGCCGGTGCTCTATTCACTGTGCCACCTAGCCGCCCCGTGCTTATGTTTATTTTAAATGGAATTTCTCTATCTCTTGCTGCTGGACTTTGCTGGTAATATATAGAAACATTAATGATTTATGTAGGTTTATTTTATATCCTATAACTTTGCTGATGTTGTTAATTATTTCAACTAGTTTTTTTAGTGGATTTTCTAATACCATCATATTATGTGCAAAAATGGTCATTTTTCCCTCATTGACTGTTTTTATTCTTTCTATTTCTTTTTCTTCTCTTACTGAAAGAGCTAGTATTTCTAGTACAATATTAAATAATAGTGGTGATAATGGGCATCATTGATTCACCCCTGATCTTATTGAGAAGGCTTCTAGTTTATGCCCATTACAGGTAATGAATGATGATAGTTTAAGGTAGATATTACTTATCATTATAAGGAAGGCTCCATTTAATCCTGTGAGCTGTAATGTTTTTAATAAGTGTCATATTTTTAAAAAGTTTTCTTCTGCAACTGTTGAGAAAATCATATTATTTCTCCTGCTTTTGTTATTGATCTGGTTAATTATGTTGAAAGTTTTCCTTATATTGAACCATCCATGCATTACTGTTCTAAATCCCACTTAGACATAGTATATAGTCATTATGATATATTGCTGTAATTTTTTAGCTAACATTTTATTTTAAAATTATGTACCAATATTCATTTGGATCTGTACTTTCCTTTCTCTGTATTTACTCTTACTGGTTTAAGTATCAGCACCATATTTGTGTTGTAGAAAAAATCTTCTAGGACTCCTTCTTTATCTATTTTTCTAAATATTCTAAATACTTTATACTTGTTCTTTAAATGTTTGGCAGAATTCATTTGTAAATCCGTCTTGTACTGGAAATTTTTTCTTGGGGAGTTCATTGACAGCTTGTTCAATTTCTTACTCTAAGGGTTATTTAAATATTCTATTTCTTCCTCTGTTACTTTAGGCAATTTATATTTTTTGTACTATTCTTCCATTTTTCTTAGATTGTTAGATTTATTGGCATATGACTGGCCAAACTGAACCCTGAAAATTACTTTAATTTTCTCTTCATTTGGTGGTGAATTCATCCTTTTCATTTTTGATCCTAGTAATTTGGTTTTCTACTTCTTTAAAAAAAGCTCAAACTGACTAATGATTTATATTTTTTTCTTTTCACAAAACGAGCTCCTAGTTTTATGTTTTTTTTTTAATTTCAGTTTCATTAATCTCTCCTTTTATTTTCAGGATTTGCAATTTGGTGTTTAATTGGGGATTTTGATTTTTTTTCTAATTTTTTAGTTGTGTGTCCAAGAAATTGATCTGCTCTTTTTCTATTTTATTGATAAGTGTTTAGAAATATAAGTTTTCCTTTAAGTACTATTTTGGCTGTATCCTATAAATATTGGTATGTGTTGTCAGTCTCTTTAAAGAAATTATTTATTGTTTCCATAATTTGTTCTTTGACCCATTCCTTCTATAGGATTGGATTATTTAGTTTCCAATTATTTTTAATTTATGTTTCCATGGTCCTTGATTGAATGCAATTTTTATTGAATTTATTAAATGTATTAAAATTGCATTATAATTTGAAAAATGATGAATTTAATATTTCTGCTTTTCTGCATTTGATTGGGAGATTTTTGTGTCCTATAATATCTGGTCAATTTTTGTGTATCTGTCATGTACCACTGAGAAAAAAAAAAGGTATATTTCTTCCTATCCCCATCCATTTTTTCCCTAGAGGTCTATCATATGTAACTTTTCTAAATTGTACTCATCTCTTTAACTTTTCTTATTTGTGCTTTGGTTAGATTTATCTAGTTCTAAGGAGGGGTAGTTGAAGGCCCTGTCTAGTATAGTTTTATTATTTCCTCTTATAAATCATTTAAATTTTATTTTAAGAATTTGGATGCTTTATCATTTGGCGCATATATGTTTAGTATTCATCTTACTTCATTGTCTATGGTACCTTTCAGCAAAATGTAGTTTCTTTGATTATCTCTTTTAATTAAATATAATTTTGTTTTTGTTTTGTCTGAGATCCTAATTGATACTCTTTTTTTTTTAACTTGAGCTGAAATATAATAGATTCTGACCCAGCCTCTTAGCTTTTTTCTTTGTGTCTCTTTGCTTCATGTGTGTTTCTTACAAACAACATATTGTAGGATTCTGGTTTTTAATCCATATCCATTCTTCTATCTGCTTCTGTTTTAGGGGTGAAATAATCCTATTCACATTCACAGTTATTATTAACTGTATATTTCCTGCTATCCTGTCCCCCCATTTATCCTTGTCTCTCTCTTTTCTTTTACCTTGTCCCTACTCAAAATTCTCCTGGTTATCTTATACTCCTAATCTGTCCTCCTTACTATCAGTCTCACAATTTTGTTTATCCCTTCCTCCTCCTACTTCTGTGTAGCATAAGACAGATTTTTATACCTATCTGAACGTGTATGTTATCCCTTTATTGAGCTCATTGTGATGAGTATAAGGTTCAATCCTTGCCCACCACCCCTACCACATAAACCCCTTCTCTATAAAAACTGTTTTGCACCTTTGATATGTGAGATAATTTTTTTATTCTACTTCTCCTTTTCTCAGTGAATTCTTCTTTCTTACCCTTTAATTTTCTTTTTTTTTTGCATATTATTCCATCATAGTCAACTAACACTTATGCCCTTTGTCTATGTATTCCCCTAACTACCCTAATAATGATAAAGTTCTTAAGAGTTACATTTTTCATTTTCATATGGAGAAATGTAAAAAGTTTATCCTTACTGAATCATTTTTCATTACTCTTTCTTGTTTACTTTTTTATTCTCATCTTGAATCTTGTATTGGAAAGTCAAATTTTCTATTCAGTTCTGATATTTTCATCAAGGATGCTGGCAAGTCCTTCATTTCATTAAATATCCACTTTTCCCCCAGAAAGATTATACTCTATTTTGCTGGACAGGTGATTTATTGTTGTAGTCCTTTGTCATTTGATCTCCATAACATCATATTCTATGCCACCTCTTTCTAAACCACCCCCCCCCGTTAATGTAGAAGCTGCTAAATCATATATTACCCTAATGGTTGCTTCATGATATTTGAACTTTTTATTTTCTGGCTGCTTGCAATATTTTATCCTTGACCTGGAAGCTCTAGAATTTGACTATACTCTTTCTAGGATTTTAATTTTGGGATCCCCTTCAGGAGGTGATTTCTTTAGTTTTTATTTTATTCTCTGGCTCTAGGATATAAGGGTAGTTTTTCTTGATGATTTCTTGAAAAGTCATAATTTTTTTACTCTTTTTTTTATCAAGACTCTCAGTCCAATAATTCTTAAGTTCTCTCTCCTCAATCTATTTTCAAGGTCTGCTATTTTTGAATTAATTATTTTCCAATTTACTTTTTTTTTAGTCAGTTAGCATCATCTATATTGGTAAATGGAAGAATTTTACAAAATATTTCCCCCACAAAATTAACAATTAACAAATGGTGAAGACCTACTCAAAACTGCCATCATATACAAGAATAGGTTGTAATAACAAAACTCAAGTTCCTTGGGAAGATACCATATTCAGGATCATTCTTTATTGTTCTTTGCCTTTTTTCTTCTTGAACTTGGTGGAGTTTGAGTCAATGGTGTTACTTTCTTGTTAATAATTGGTGGTAGTTTAAGTACAATTTCATTATCTTCTTCATCATCATTCATTTCAGCTGCTTGAGCTCTCCACCTCTCTAAATATGTTGGTGAACAAATGGGCAAGTGGCCCTGGCTATCCACAGAATCAAAGGCAGTATCTGGAACATTCAGTTTTTCCCTCTTGGGTAAATCCTCATTTTCAACAGACTTCTGATGAGTAGTTCCTGTAACCTTTTTTCTCCTGTTTCATAAAACTAATTTAGGAAATACACAGTCTATTCCCTTTTCAGCTAATCTCTTTCAGAGTTTATTTTCTTTCTTTTTAAATCACTTCTCCATTCTTATCTTTTCTTCATATGTCTGTTCCTTGTTATATCATTTTGCTACTGGATAAGAGGGCTTGGAAAATAGAATGTCACAGCCTTTGAAATATTCTTCATATACTTTTTCAAGTGGCACAAAACTTCAATAACCTTTCACGAAAAAGGTAGTTGTTCATTATATCAGCAACATCATCAGATTCAAACTCCAGAAATCCATAGCCCTTACTATTTCCAGTCTTTTTACTTTGGGAGGGCCTGTATCTTTTAACAGTCCTAAATTGAGTGAAATATTCCTGGAGTTGAGGTTCATAAATTCTCTGGGAAGGTGACCCAAATACACTATTCCAGGAGTCAAGTTTCACTGGCTTATTAGCCCCATGCTTGTGGACACTTGCCATCCACTTCTGAAACTTGGTCTGCAGCTTCTGGTCCAGCAACAGAAGCTATTTGGGAACTGTGTTCGCTGTCTTTGAGCTTGAGGCTGTAGCCATAGGCATAGTCTCAGTCACATCACTGGACCACTGCTCTGCCATTGTGTCCTCACTCTGGGAAGCCATCTTATTTTACATTTTCTATTATTTTTCATTCTTTTGATTTTGTTTGCTTGTTTCTTGATGTTTCATGGAGTCATTGGTTTCCATTTGCCTGATTCTAATTTTTAAGGTATTATTTTCTTCAGTGAGCTTTGGTACTTCCTTTTTTATTTGATAAATTCTACCTTTTATATTAAGTTTTATTCAGAGAGGTTTTTTTTAAAATTTGTTTTTCCATTAGCCAATTCTGCTTTTCAAGGCATTCTTCTCTTCACTGGAGTTTTATGCCTTTTTTATGATTTGGATTTTTTTTTAGGGTGTTATTTTCTTCAGTATATTTTGTTTCCTCCTTTACCAAACTTTGTTGACTCTTTTAAAGATGATCTCCTTATATCAATGTTGTTTCTTTTGCTAATTTTTCCTCTACCTCTCTTATTTGATCTTATTTGAACTTGTCAGTCTTATTTGGTTTTTAATATTTTTGGAACTCTTCCAGAAATTATTTTTGGACCTGAAATGAAACCATATTTTTCTTTGAGGGTCTTGATGTAGCAGTTTTGTCTTTGTTGTCTTCTTCTGAGTTTATGTTTTGATCTTTCCTGTCGCCATGGTAGCTTTCTGTGATCAGGGTTTTTTTTTTTGATTGCTTATTTTTACAGCCTATTTCTTCACTATTAGCTTTATGTTAAAGTTAGAGTCTGATCTTGGGGTGTAAGGAGAACTCTCTCAAACTTTGTATTTTCTGTGTACCTTTTTTCAGAGCTAGTTGTGGTGTTTTGTAACTTATCAGTTCAAACAAGGTATATGACCTAAGCAGAAGTGTGTTTACTAATCTCCTGGCCTGTGCTCTTTATGTGAGTGACTATAAGCACTCTTTTGCACCCTGAAACTGTAACTAAGGACCCTACACCCCTACAACTGCAAGCTCTTATATACTAGTATTCTTCCTCATTCTGGAACTGGGACCCAGATCTGTACATGGACAATGCAGCAAAGTCATGATACCCATGCCACTGTGAGACTCCTGTACTTTCCTTTTGACCAGTTTTTTGACTCCCTTGCCATCTGTGGTCTGAGACTTCTGCAAGCCATTGCTGCTACCACTGATTCAGTTGACCCAAGACAACTGCTGATGTGCAACCTTGTTAGCACTGGACAGCATTCTACTCT
This sequence comes from Pseudocheirus occidentalis, assembly GCA_028646575.1. Taxonomy (NCBI): domain Eukaryota; kingdom Metazoa; phylum Chordata; class Mammalia; order Diprotodontia; family Pseudocheiridae; genus Pseudocheirus; species Pseudocheirus occidentalis. The sequence continues at coordinate 22,138 of JAQQSW010000177.1, forward strand.
CACCCCTGTGTGACAGACCTCCCCTGCTAACCTTGTAAATTTTCCTGGGCTGGAAAATTGTTTCACTCTGTCCTTTTGTGGGTTTTGCCACTCCAGAATATGTTTTGAGGCATTATTTAAAATTGTTTGGAGTGGAATTTGGGAGGGCTTAGGTGAGAGTCCCTGCCTTTTCTTTGCCATCTTGACTCTGCCCTCTATAGGTGGCATTTTTAACTTTTCTTACATCATAGACTCTTTTGACATACTGGTAAAATATTTGTAGCACTTCTTAGAATAATATTTTTATATAATTGAAGAAAAAAATTTCAATTGGAAGCCCATTAAAAAAAAAGAAAGAAAAATACTGTGGTTTTTTCCTAAACAAATTCATTGACCCTTCAAAAATCTGTCCATTGAATTGGATGCCAGGTTAAGAACTCCCTATATTAATAGACAGAATTGGAAAGAGATGAAGCAAAAGAGACAGACAGAAAGAGACAGATAAAAAGAGAAAAAAAAAGGATGAATGAGAGACAACAAGGGATATGTAAGTGTACAGGCCCTCTCCAGGAACTGCCATTCTAATAGTATTCTATCCTAGGGACTTTGTAGGAACTTACCTCTAGGTTATCTCAGATTTGAGAGAGGAAAGAACATTTTAAAGTTAATCAATAGCTAAAGCAGTTAAGGAGAAAGAGATCAGACAACACCATGGATTTTCTGTGTTCCAGAAAGGTGCCCCTTGTCTTTGGGGCCAGTGCCCTCCTAAAAGATGGATTACTTCGTTCAGTATTGCCCACAGATGTGTGGTCTTCAAGGACAGTGAAGTAGAGGGCATTAGACTAATCTGGTATAGAAAGGCAAAATAAAGAAGAATAATGATGCCACAAAGCATATGACATTAAGGCAGCTGTGATTTAGGTACTAAATGTACCTGTGCAAATATATTTGAAGAGATTGTTTTCCTCTACATTCTAGTAGCACCAATTTGTCTAGGCCAACTAGTATATTATGAACTTCTAACAAAGATGGAAATAAGCCAATTGAATAGAGAAGATTCACAAAAAACCCTTAGTGCACACATTTCTCCTGTAAACAAACAAACAAAAATCTTTGTCTGCAATAATCTGGAGCTGATGCAAATTTTTGAAAAAGTTCAAGAGTAGAAATGATATCCATAAAGCAGCTATGTGATACACTAGATAGAGTGCTAGACTTGGAATCAGAAAGTCCTCAGTACAAATCTAGCTTCAGACACTAACTATGTGATCCTGGGCAAGACACTTAATCCATGTTTGTCTCAGTTTCTTTATCTGTAAAATGGGCATAATAGTACCACCTACCTCCCAGGGTTAGGATCAAGAGATAATGATGGTTAAGTGCTTAGTACAATTTCTGGCACATAGTAAGTGTTTTATAAATGGTAGCTCTTATCATTTAATCAACAATTATTTATAAAATGCATATAAAAGAAGGGAAAATATTAACTAAGCATCAAGCACAGAGTATACAAATAAAAAAATAAGACAGTCACTGCTCTTGAGGAGGACAGATTCTAGTTAGTGTAGCTAACACATAGAGAAGGATTCAAAGCCAGGACTATGCTAGGCACTAGAGTCCCATTTTATTTACATCTAACTTGAGCCTTCACAAGAACATATTAATTGCTTAAAATACAAGTAAATTTGCTGTATTTTTCTGGAGTTCTTTTTCTAACCTAGTAGCTTATTCTCTGTTACTCTTACCCAACATTCTCCACTCAGTTAAGATTCGTTATGCCTATAAGCATGAAAGAGACTTAGTATGATAGTGATTGCAGCAGGGGAAGGGTAGAACCAGCACTAATTTCAGAGTATGTGGCTTCTAATCCCAGCTCTGCTGCTTAGGGACGTTGGGTAAATCATTGATTTCCTTTATGACTTGATTTCTCCAGAGGGGCTGAATTAAATGTATTGTGAATTCTTTCTAGCTTTAAATCTGTGATCTTGGCATTGATATCTGGGTTTTGCATATCTTTTCAAAGAATGAGTAGGGAAGTCCTTGTCTTAGGTACTCATTCCCAGCTTGTGAGAAACTATTTTTTCCTGTTGCTCTCCATCCTTTCAGTTGCTCCAACCATCATTTATACCATAACTAGAAATCAAAACAATAAGATCTCAGGTTGGGATTTCAATTGCTCCATTGCTCCTGACAGTACATTCTTTAAACTAAAGTTCTGCCAATGTGTGCTACATTTTGAACCAAATGCTGGCAAAGCAGAAACTTTGGAGATGCTTTTGAAACATTTTCCCATTCAAACTGCTCTGGAAATCGATACCTTTCACAAAAGCTTTCCTTCCTAACTGGAAGGAAAATAGCAATTTCTTTCATCCTGCCCAATGTGTTCATGGAGCCCCCATAATTCTCTCTTCTCTCTCCCTCCATCTCACAAAATACACTTGCCCCACAGGGAACTGTGCACATTAATAAAACATTAAGGTCGAAGATTAAATTAGGCTATATGGAGGAAATGGACTGGGGAAGAAGACGAGGTGAAGGAAATAAAGTAATCCTTAATAGCCTAGAACAGAACTTCAAAGCCAAGAGTAAAAGCATTTTGCCAGGTGTACATAAAATAGAGGCTCAGGGAGAACTCATTGATTGGGCCTGATCTATAGTATAAGCAGAATTTATCTCTGATCTCCAAAGTTGACCAGAGAAACAGTTAAATAAGAGAATGAGGAGTTCTGGACAGAAGAGAGTGTCTCTTTATAATTTTCATCATTCAACTGGAAACTTCTTGGAACATTCCATTCCTTAGTATCTCTGTGGGTCTTCTGACCCTATATGTCATAGAACCTCAGCCAAAGAACTCTGATTTCACTTGAACCCTCATCCTTTACCTACTTCCAGAGATATTATTCATCAGTTTAGGGCAATTTGGGAGAGCTAGGTTGTGCAGTAGTGGATAGAGTGCCACTCTTGGAGTCAGAAAGATCTGACCAGAAAGATCTAGCCTGAAACACTTACTAGCTGGGTGACCCTGGGCAAGCCACTTAAGCCTGTTTACCTCAGTTTCTTATCTGTAAAATGAGCTGAAGGAAGCAGTGAACCACTCCAGTAGCTTTGCCAAGAAACCTTTCACCAATATATATTCTTGAATCCAGTGACACTGACTTTTTGATTGTTTCATGAACAAAACATTCCTTCTCTTGGCTCCAGGTATTTTCTTTGGTTGTGCTCCATACCTGGAATGCTCTCCCTCTTCTGCTCTGACTACTGACCTCTCTGGCTTCCTTTAAGTTATACTTAAAAATCCCACCTTCTACAGGAAACCATCACCAGCCCCTCTTAATTCCAGTACTTTCTCTCTTTTAATTATTTACTATGTATAGCTTGATACAGCTTTTATATATACGTACATATATGCATATATACATACACACATATACATATATATACATGTGTGTATATATGTGAATGTGTATATGCATATACATACATGTATGTATAACAATTTGTTTGTATTTTGTATCCCCCACTAATTGTACGCTCCCTGAAGGTAGGAACTATCTTTTACATTGTATCCCTAGCACTTAGCACAATGGCTGGAACAAAATAGGTATTTAATAAATGTTTATCAGTTGTTGATTATTTGAGCTAAGACTGTATATGTAGGATGGAGAAAGATTGCAAGGGGCCAGATGTTAGAATGCTAAAATCAGGAGTTTATTGGTTAGGCAATTGAGAGTGACTGAAGTTGGGGTGGCTGGGTGGTGCAATGAATAGAGCACTGGCCCTGGAGTCAGGAGGACCTAAGTTCAAATTCAGCCTCAGACACTTAACACAAAAACCTAGCCATGTGACCTTGGGCAAGTCACTCAACCCCAATTGCCCTCCTCCCCAAAAAAAGAATGATTGAAGTTTTTTGAATAGTGGAATAACATTATTACAGTAGTGGGCTGAGTAAGTAATTATATTAACTGATTTCCCATAGTGCTTTAAGATTTGTAAAGTGCTTTAAACATGCTTGTATGATCCTTTGAACCATCCCATGAGAGAGGTACTATGTTTTTCTACATTGATGATGAAATAATATTTGCAAAGTACTAAGTATAGTGCCTGGCACATAGTAGGCACTATGTAAATGCTGGGTTCTTTTTATTATCATTATTATTATGGTTGTTATTAGATGAGGAAAAGGAAACTCAGAGAGACAAAGGAACTTGCCTAGGGTCACACAGCTAAGTGTCTGAGGTGGGGTTTGAAATCAGATCTTCTTGATTCTAAATACAATATTCTCTCTTTTATGCCACTCTATCTCTCAAGATTACATGGGGCAGCATTGTTGATGGTGAGTTAGAAAGAGAGTAGAGTAGACTCAGGAAGACCTATAAAAAGCCTATTATAATAACCCAGACAAGAAGTAATGAAGGACTAAGCTAAGGATAGGAGCAGAGAAGAGATATATGCAAGCGATACCTACCATATTATCCTTTCATACAAAACATTCCTCATTTTTTGACTCATTTCCATCCTTAGCTAGAAATCCTGATTTTTCTTTTCATTGCAGTTGTGAATGTTAGTCCAAGAGGCAAATTGTTTTAGATATAGAAGTTTAAATAGTGTTAACTCTGGAATGGTCTTGCTGTAGTCAGAGCAGAGCCGTATGTATATAAAAGAGAGCCTTTATGATTTAATATTATCATTATATCAAAAATCCTTGCATTTATTTGACTGGGCTATTCTTAAATGGCTCTGTCTGAAAAGCACATTTCAACAATAGATTGATCCCTTTGGCATTTTAAATTTCTAGTTTAGCTGCTTCAGGTTAGAAATTAAAGCATTCTATTATGTATCTACGAAATGGAGTTCAGTGCTTCAGGCAGCTGAGCTTGTCTGAAAATGGTACAAACAGTATCTGTTTTGTAAATGTCTTTTATAATAAAGTACAGAGGAATGAATAAATGTTAAGACAAAAGACGGTAAAGCATATGGAGAATAATAAAACAAAGAGCCATAAGGTCATAACCAACACCACACCATTTTCTACAGAGCCCTTGCCTAGAATTCCAAAAACACATCTAGACCTCAAACTTACTTTGTAGGAATTTTACTTTGTGCATTTCTTATTTAGAACCCAAATGGGCATGATTCTATCTTGGCAGGGTTAGTATTTTCATACCATCAATGTACAATGTTAGGATTTTTGTTTTGTGATGTTTCATTTCTTTTCTTGGCTGGACAAATTATCCTCATGTCCCCTGCAGCCAACTCTAATGATTTCCACCGACTGCAGTAATGAGGGCATAGCTGATTAACTGTAGGCCTCCTTCCTGCTAAAATCAGCCAACAAGCTGCCTATCAAGCCCAGATTTCCTCCACCCCCATTCCTCTTTTTAAAGCAAACACAAAAGTTCTTCTCTTACCTTCCAGCAAAAGAAATTAAAAAAAAAAAGTCTGCCAAAAAAAGGAATTGCCACTTGACCAATTGGACCTGGTAGTTCTATGTCATACCATCATGTAAGGCTGCATTTACATACCTGGCCCTGCATTTATTTGTAAGGACAGCTGCTTTGGTGGTTATATTCTCAATGGGATGCAAGAGCCCTGCAGTGGGCAGCTTCAGTTGTAGCAGAGGTGCAAAACACAGAGATAAGAAGTTTATGTATAAGAAGTTTATGTATAACCTAAGATTCTATGCATCTGGAGCTAGGAGAAATCTTAAAGGTCATCTAGGGTTATGTATAATAATATAGTCATATGGGAACTAGTAATGTGTGCTACATTTCTGCTTAACTAAAGTACACACCTGCTCAACTAAAACATAAAGGTTATTGATATTGTCTAATAAACGGAGGAAATGAGTTTCAGAGTCTCAGAATCATAAACAAAAGAGAAATAGGAATGCTATCCCAGGAAGAATCATTCTCCTGTGAACATCTGTTTATTTTTTTTACTAAGAAAGACCTTTCTGAAGTTGTATTTGGGATTCCAGAATTTGCATTAATGTCACTGTTGTAAATTACTGCTTATTAACCTAGTGTTTCCTGCTCATGGGTCAGACAGCAGTTTCTATGGGTCCATAAATATTTGATTGATTCATACATCTTTTTAAAAATAATTTTTGTTGACCTCTTTTCTTTTTACATTATCTAAATTTTCTACTGTTCTCCTCTCCCTCTTTCTCTGAGGACCATCTGATATAACAAGGGTTTTTTTAAGGGACAAAATCAACAAAATGGGTGAATACATTGGAAAAAATTATAACATATGCCATGTTCCACACCCATGGACACCCTCTCTCCATCAACCTCTATAAAATAATATGAGATGGTGTCTTCTTATATGTCTACTTTGAGCCCATATTTGTTCTTTATCATTTTATAACATTTATTGATTATTTTGTGATAGTTCTTTCGTTTTCTTTGTTGTAGTCATTGTTCTCTTGGCTCTGCTTACCATAGTTTGCATTACTTCATGTGTATCCATGCTCCATGATTTCTTAGTACAGAGTAATATTCCATTATGTTTATGTGTCCAATTTTTTTGTCATTCACCAACTGATGGCTATCTACTTTCTTTCCAGTTATTTTTTTAATTATAAAAAGCACCAATCAATATATTTTGGTGCATAACAGACTTTCTTTTTATTAATGAAGATCCATACTTACTAAGACTTATTATATTTCCTTAAACAACATAGAAATTAAAATATTTAAAAATAACATTTCCTTTTTCTCCTTTTCAATGGTGCTCGGAAGTATACCAAGATAAACTTGTTGGTGCTTATTATTTAGGGTGTCCCAAAAATCTAGACACAGTTTTAAGATATTAAAGCTTAAACCATTTTTTTGGTAGCCTATGGTATCTTTTGGCACTTTGGGGGTCATCTCATATGCCTGGCATTGCTCTGGGCAGCACAGGTTGTAAAAGAGATATAAGGCAAGGAATCTGGACATAAGAAGTTTATATTCTAACTGGGGAAACAAGGCATAGACATATGGGAAGCAGGAATTTAAAATTAAGATTGAAAGTAGGAAAGAGGAACTTAAAAATTGAGATTAGAGGTACAGATCAGAAGAATATCAGTCTAGGCAATGATAGTGACAGTAGTGTGACAGGATGAGGATTTAGAACTATGGTAGTTCTAGTATGAAGAGAGAGTAAGACAGAAATCCAAGAAGTACTTTGAAGAAAGAATTGATAGGATTTCCCAGGTGACTGGAGTTTTGGGTTAACCAAGAGAGAGAAGTCACAGAAAGTGTGAAATTTGGGGGAAATAATGAAAAAAAGCTGGTTTATGTGTGAGTATGATAAATTCAATTTTAGATATGTTGGATTTGGGGTCATGATGGGCATCCAAGAAGAAATGGGATCTGGGCAGTTGAAATATAGAAATGCTTGGGTAAAAGTTATTGCTATCTTTAGCATAAAAATATTCTCAAGAGCCACAAGTGAGCATTATTTCTGTGAATACCAGCAAGTGTAGATGTAAATAATGTGCATGTCCTAGGCTTTATATTGTATGATATTGCTATTTGAATGGATTCTAAGGCTAAAAAAAAGAGGCTAATCTCTGAAAAACAATGTAGGAAATTGTAACTTTATCACCCAGCGGTTTACTGGAGTCTATAGAGAAAGTTTTAAAAATGTTTTCAAAAGAAAAAAAATATGTCAGTGCCTTAGATTAAGGCATAAATGTCATGTTTATGAAATTTATTTTGACAGGAAAATAGAAGGGATACTTGATATTAGATGAGAACTGTGGGATCCAAAAAGATCTCCTTAAAGGCAGCTAGGTGTTGCAGTGGATAGAGCACCAGCACTGAACTCAAGAGGACGCAAGTTCAAATCCAGTGTCAGTAATTTACTAGCAGTGTGACCCTGGGAAGTCCCCTAACCTTAGGGTTTGATACCCAACAATTAGTTGTCTCCCTCTTTCCCACCCAAAAAAATCTCCCTATGCTAGAACAATAAGTCAAATATTTGCCTGGGGTGGGAGTCTTCAGACAGGGTCCAGAATTGTAATATCATCAGTGCAAAGAACTTCTGGAGTAGAAATTCCCTTCACTGAGAGAGTTCAGCAACTAGGCTATATGTAATATCATAGGGGGCATTGAACTGTCAGGTTACTTGCTGATAGTCACACAATCCGTATTCATGAGAGGCAGGACTTGAATGCTGGTTTTCTTAAATCCAAGGCTAATCTTCTACACAGTATATCACACTGCCTCTCAATATGAAAATTGGTATGAATAAATATATAGTTCTGCACTTCAATTCCAAAAATTGAATGCACAAATAAAAGGATGTGTCTATCCAAGAGCTGACATATGAAAAGATTTAGGAAATATAGTGGACTGAAAATTCAATATGGTCTAACAGTGTTACATCTAGATCAGTGGTTCTCAACCTTCCTAATGCTGCAACCCTTTAATACTCATATGTGGGCATATAGGCGGACCTGCCTGGAGATGTGGTGTCTTAGTTCCTAAGACCATAGGAAATGTGTTTTCTGATGGTCTTAGGTGACCCTTGTGACCCCTGTGAAAGGGTCATTCCACCCCCAAAGGGATTGTGACCCACAGGTGGAGAACTGCTGGTCTAGATGAAGGCAACCATGGGTGACAAGGAGACTGAAAGTTATGTACTATGAAAAGTGAATATTATAAAACTTTGGCATATGAGTTAAAGTCATGTGGTAGGCTGTTTTTAGATATCTGAAGGATTGTGATACTTAAGAGGGAGTAGACTTAGAGGGCAGAACTAGAAGCAATAGATGGAGGTTTCAAAATTTTTTAGCTCAATATAAGGAAAATCTTCTTAATCTTTAGTTATCCAAAATTATCTGAACACGTGGCAGGCTTCCCTTCTCTTAAGATTTTCAGATGGAGACTGGACTACCACTTCTTGAAGCTATTGTAGAGGACAATATTGCTGCTGGTATGGGATACATAAGATGACCTCTCAAGTTCCTTCCTTCTCTGAGAAGATCTTATTGTCTTAGAGTGGTCAAAATATTGACTTGTTTTCCTAATCTATTTTCTTATTAGTTCAGATTCCCAATTCATCCAAGAATATCAGCATCCTGATGTCAGTACTAATAAGTGAATAAATGAATGAACAAAATTTATAACTTTCAAAAATTTAACTGGCTCCTTGGTTGTTATCCTGTTGACATATCTACTATCAGGGAAGAAACTTATCAATAGGTATGCATTGTATCCCTAGTCAAGTTCTGTCACTGACATGATTCATATGATTCTGAAGGGGACAGCTATTGAACATCAGTAGTTAGGAAATGTGATCGTTTAAGAGTCAAAATGGAAGGAGTGAAAGGATTACAGTGGGGCTTAGCTTTGCTTCAGGTTACATACACTTTTGTGCATACTTCCTGACCTTACTCATTGTCACATTTAGTGCCATCAAGTAGTATTGGCAGGTGGATGTAGTGACAAGCTCTTAAAATTTTACATGTAAACTATAATTTAAAAAGTGTATATTTTCTCACTCAAGCAATTTTTTCCAAAAAGATATGTCCCAATTTTCCTTATAGCTATCCATTCATGAATATTCTTGTATTATTTTGACACAGAAGCATATGGCATCCAAACCTAGCTGAAAAGGAAATTTATACATAGACAGCCCTTGCTCATTACCATAGATAATTTAGTTGTTGCTAGAGAGGGTGACAAAAAAACAAACATATGTGTATTGTAAATGAATACAAACCCAAAGAGAAGGGCTTAGTATGGAAAGATGGGAACCAAATGCTGCTACCACATTTAGTAACTTGGAGGCCATTAATGTTACATTTTAAAAAGACTAATCCAAAATGGCTCTGTGAGCAATGGGAAATCTATCTGTTGAGTCCTGTGAATGGAGACTTGTAACTGGGCTTGTAGAAATCCTGTCAATCACTTAGACCTGAATTAATAGTGTGACATGTCTAGCAGTGATAAAGCAGCTGGGGTGGCCCAGTTTCTCTGAGTGAGCAGCATTTCATTAGGGTCTTGTTTCTCTCCTGAAGAAAAGCAACACCTTCAATAAAATCGATCTGAAGATTATAGTGAGGTGTGTACTGTAACAATGTTGGTGTTGTTCCATCATGTTTGACTCTTTGTGACAAAATAGACTTTGTCCCATGGGGTTTTCTTGGCAAAGATGCTGGATGGGTTTGTCATTTCATTCTCCAGTGTGTCCCCATTTTACAGATGAAGAATTGAAGCAAATAGGGATTAAGTGAATTGTCCAGCATCACTTAGTAAATATCTGAGACTGGATTTGAACTCAGATCTTCCTGACTTCAGGTTCAGCACTCTACCTGCTGTACCACTGAGCTGCCCATAAACAAAGATGAGCAACAAAGATGTTCTTTGTGGACAATTTTGAGCATAGAATAATGATTTGACAAATTTTACCCCTTTACGCTACCCTTGAAAAGTATGTATGTATGATATGATACAAGCTTGGAGGTATTCTATATTTAACACAACATTACTCTTGGGGTGAGGGTAGGAAAAAAGCCAGGTGAAGAAAACTTTTTAAAAGTATTTGGCCTTGAGACACAAAATCCACACTGATATATGGATTATTGTGGGTAAATGTGAATACACTCACACAGAATCAGGTTCTGATTAATGGAGGAAATAAAGCCCTTGAAGTAGTCTCATGTATTAGAATTTGTACTATTTGAGTTATAATTATACAAAATAGGGTCATTGTTCCCAACCCAATAGAAATTTGCAGTATAAATTCAAATAATGTGACCACTTCAGAAGATATGGGACCCAGCTGTAAAGGAGAGCTATTGTACTGAATCATTTGGGAAATGTGCTTGTTTAGAGAACAAAAAATGAGAGAAGGGGAGAAGGAAAAGAGGGTCAGGGAGGCAGTGAATAAAGTGCTGGGCCTGCAGTTAGGAGGACTTGAATTCAACTCTGGCTTCAGACACTTACTAGCCACATAACACTGGACAAGTCATTTAACCACCCTCTTCTTCAGTTTCTTCATAAAATGTGGATAATAAGAACTCCTACATCACAGGATTGTTGTGAAGATCAAATGACATAATACTTATTTATAAAGCACTTTGCATACCTTAAAGCAATATATATAAAGGCTAGCTTTCTATCTATCTTTCTATCATTTATCATTCTTTTTAAAGGAGAAAATATGATTAACTTATAGTTGACCTTGCAGACTGTAGGGCCCTAAGAGTTCCCCATTTAAAGGGATTTAGAAATTACTATCTAGAATATCAGGAAATAGGAAAAGTAGTATCCCTAATCTGGCCTATGTCTAGTGGGCAATACCTATAGCCATACTGACAAATAATGGCAGATCTGACAGTAGTAAATGGTTCTTCAATCTCTCTCCCAATTTAACTAAAACCTTGCCGATCCCTCTGTTCCCTGTATCTCCCCAGTCCAAACTGTGTATGCCTAGTGGAAATGACAGAATGAACTTTTCAGCAATGTTGCAGATGGAGGTGAACATCCTTTTCATCAGCTAAAAACAACTATGTACTACTTTACATGCAGGATAGACTGTATACATCCCTGTCAAGATATATAATGTCTAAGCTATAGGAGTTTACTATCTATGACACAGATTATCTTAAACACTGACTCCTGGAGATAGATGAAAAGGGATTTAAGTATAATCTCAAAGGGAAATACAAAACAAAAAACAAACATATAAGTCATGGTGAGTCTTATTCATTACAATTCATCTATTTTGTTGGGTCTTCAATGTTTGTAATGTAATTTTTATACTTGCATACAGAAAAAAGAGAGGAACAGAGAAAGACCAAAATATAGAGTGGTATTTTCTTCTTTAGAATAAATATTGATAAAATGAATACAGGCATAGACAATTGGGTAGTTTAAGAATATTGTTCAGCTAGAATTACAGTAGGGGAGATTTCTAGCTGTTTAATGTCTTAATAAAAAGTATAAATTTCCACCTGTCAGAGTTAATGTTTTTAGATTCTAACTTCCCTGCAGAAAAGAAAAAAAAAGTGTCACTCTCCCTATTTGTACAATTAAAGGACTAGGCCAGATCATCATTGACTCATAACGATCTAACATTTTAGGAACTGAACAATCTTTCCATTTACCAAGAAGATAGCACAAATCATCGGTGCAGATAGGATAGCAACTCAATGTAGATGGGAATGTGATAAGAGACAGAGAAAAGGCAGAACTATTGCTTTGATTGAGCTTTTTCTTTGGAGACAGCCTGAACATGCCTGTAGGTAATAGTAAAGAAGCAAGGAAATAATGAGATAATTAATACAAGAAAGGAAAAGAGAAACATTCACAGAATAAGTTTCTGGAAGACCTTGGATTGAACAGGATCAAAGGTAGAACTAGAGAAATTAGTGCTGGTAAGGAGAAAGGCTACCCTACCTATTGAGATTGGATCAGATGATTAATAGATGAGGGAAGATGGAGAGTTTTGAAATTGGAGAGTTAAGATCATGACACATGAGCTTGCTTTCTAATTAGGGGCAAGATCATCTTCTGAAAGATAGTAGAACTTGACAAGGAGATGTGGAACAGCCAATGCAAAAAAGAAAATTATAGAATGCCAATCACAGAAAAGAAAAAAAAGATTTTTTTATCATGAAGTCCAAGTTAAGATTAGATAGCATTATTTGTAATGACATCATTACATACACATGTACATACATCAGCATGCACACATTCATGTATGTCAAATGTGTGCAAGGATGAAAATGAGAAAAAAGAACTGATGAACTGAGAAAATAGAAAAAAATTCAGATAACTTAGTGGAGTTAGTGAGGTCTTAGTGAAGGTCTTACTGGTCTTAGTGAAGGTCTTAGTGAATATGATGAATGCATTTAAAATGAGACAGGGAGAGAATGAAACATGAGGAAAGTATAATTTATAGGAATATCATGCTTTAAGATCATGGATTCAGTTTAGTGTAATGATGATGGGTAAGATATGAACACCACTAGGAGCCTGAAATAAGGGATATGGATCCTGTTTAAATGGATATCAACAAGTGGTATAGCACATAGAGTACTAGATTTGAAGTCAATACAATCTTGATTCAAAACCTAACTCAGAAAATTAGCAGTTGTGTGACTCTGGAAAAATTACTTAAATGTCTATTAATCTCAATTTCCATATCTGCAAAATAAGCAGATTGGACCTCTTGGGCTATAAGGTTCCTCTCACTGCTAAAACTATTATGTTATGAATCCTGATGACTTCAAGAATTGGGGCAAAGAGGCAGAGCCAAGATGATGGAGTAAAGTCAGGAATTCACCTGAGCTCTCCTCCAAACACCTTTAAATAATTACTCTAAATAAATCCTAAAGCATCAGAACCCACAAAAAGACAGAATGAAACAATTTTCCAGTCCAAGACAATTTAAAGGTTCAGCAGGAAAGGTCTGTTGCACCAGGGTGAGAGAGGAATGTAGTTCAGCAAACCAGGAACTGACTTTGGGTTGACTGAATCAGTGGCAGTTTCAAGACCTCTCAGCCCACAGGCACCAAAGACAACTTGGAATGTTAGCAGAAAAGGTCTCTCCCACATGGGTGAGAGTGGATCATAGTTCAGTACAGATCACGTCAACATGGCCTAGGCCCCAGTAAACCAAGCATTGGGAGTCATCAGCAGCAGCAGCAGCAGCAGCAGCAGCAGCAACTTCCAGAACTCCCAGGCCAGGGAATAAGGGGATTGAAGAACTGATCAGAAGGAGATTACAGGGCTCTCTTTGCTAGTACTAGGGACAAAATCCTGTTGTTTTTCCCATACTAGGATCCAAGTTGTAGTCAAGGGTGGCAGTCCAAGGGCAAGAAAGAGTACTATGACACCAAAGCTTGTGACTGTAGTAGAGAGGGTATCTGTCTCACAGTTCCAGGGCAGAAAAGAGTACTTGTGATCAATCACAGACCACAGCACAGGTCAAGAGAGTAGTAAACCCCTTTCCTTATATCATACCACCTTGGAAAAATTTGAAACTTACAAGTCTATTGTAATATCTCTGAAAATAACTGCCCCAAACTCCTGAAGCTTGGGACAGTACACCCTACACCCTGTAAGGAAAGCCCTACTTTAACAAAGAACAAAAGTCAAGAAATAGACTGAGAAAATGAGCAAACAACAGGACCATTGAAAGTTACTATGGTAACAAGTACGATCAAAATACACACTCAGAAGATAACAAAGTCAAAGCTCCTACATCCAAAGGCTCCAAGAAAAATATGAATTGGTCTCAGGCCAAGGAACAGCTTTGAAAGGATTCTGAAAATCAAGTAAGAGAAGTAGAAGAAAAATTGGAAAGAGAAAATTGTAAAGAGAGCAATGCAAGAAAATAATGAAAAAAAAGAGTCAGCTGTATGATAAAGGAGACACACACACACAAATACTAAAGAAAATAACAACTTAAAAATAGACTAGGTTGAATGGTAAAAGAGGTACAAAAATTCACTGAATGAAAAAAAAAAACAACAATAACTTCCTAAGAAGTAGAATTGAGGCTCTGTTAAGCTTTGTTTTCCCAGAAACAGAAACTGTGAAGAACTTGAGGTGGACTGGAAACTGTGAGCTTTAATATGGAACTGGATAAGGAACTGATGAGGAGCTGGACAAGTAGCTGAGAGTTGACTACCTTTGAATCCAGGGGACAGTTGGGTAGATTCAGGCGGGAGCTGAGACCATGGAAGAAGAACTATGGAATTAGAGAGTCAGACTCTAGTCAAGATGAAAAGACCTCTCCTTGGGTACTTAACACTGCCTGAGAAGATCATGATTTACTGTGGCCTAGTGGTGGGAGAATTTTATACTCTGTACCTTGAACCTCTTAAGGATGATTGAGTTAAGGATGATTAGAAACTAATCTCCAATTAAGAAGAAAGATGACTTTTTGACTGAGAGATTAAGGAAATGTGTCTTAGGGGTAGAAATCTTTGATCTTTGTACTTTGTGCCCCTTAAGGAAGCTTGCTCCTTAAGGATGATTGAGTTAAAGACTTACTGAATAGTATCTTTTGTTTAAAACAATGTGACCACTTTGGTGAAAATTATGTGGTCACTTGAGGGGCAAAGTAAGCCCCTCTGTAAGGAATAAGATTATACAAACCAAGACCCTAACTCAGTAAGACCTTTCTATTACCCTGAGTTGTTTTGGAACAGAAAATCCTGGGAACACGAGGGTTGTGCTTCTCCTGGGACCCTGGACAGGACCTTGAAAAGAGATATGGTTAATTGCCCAATTTCTGGATATAGCCATTCCAAGGAAACATTGTTCCTGGAAGGGGGGGGGGAGGTTGAAGAGATTGGCCTCCCTCCCCGGCCTCACAGAATAGGATGCCTGCTAAAAAAACACCTGGCAGTATGCCTTCTTTGTTCTCAGCATCATTTAAACTCTAAGATTCAGACCCCAAATTGGAATCTCACCCATGGAGGAGATGTCCTGCCAGGGACTCTCCCAAGTGGAACCCTGACAGCTGTACCCAGGATTCCCCAGCTTGTGTGGTCAGGTGTTGGTGCTTCTCTACATTGGTGATGACTGCAAATATGTATAGATATATTCCACTAAGCAGTTGGAGCCCTGCCTATCTGAAGTGGGACCCTGATGGGTGGTCAGGTGTTGGTGCTTCCCCACATTGGTGATGATCTTGGATATGTATGTGTATATATGTGTATGATCTTTTAAGAAATAATCAAGGAAAACTGTCTTGATATTCTAGAGCCAGAAGATAAAATATTCACTGAACGCATCCACTGATGACCTCCTGAAAGAGATCCCAAAATGAAAACTCTCAAGAATATTATAGGCAAATTCCAGAGCTTCCAGGTCAAGGAGAAAATACTGAAAGCAGTCAGAAAGAAACAATTCAAGTATGATGGAACCACAATCAGTATAACACAAGGTTTGGCAGCTTTCTACATTACAGGGTCTGAGAGCTTGGAATATGATATTCCAGAGGGAAAAGGAGCTAGGATTACAACCAAGAATCACCTACCCGGTAAAACTGAGTATTATCCTTCAAGGGGGAAAAAAGTATGA
Source organism: Pseudocheirus occidentalis (assembly GCA_028646575.1). Taxonomy (NCBI): domain Eukaryota; kingdom Metazoa; phylum Chordata; class Mammalia; order Diprotodontia; family Pseudocheiridae; genus Pseudocheirus; species Pseudocheirus occidentalis. The sequence continues at coordinate 38,151 of JAQQSW010000177.1, forward strand.
TATTCAATGAGAGAGGCCTTTCAGGCATTCCTAGTGGAAAGACCAGAGATGAATAGAAAATTTGACTTTCAAATGAAAGACACAAGAGAAGCATAAAAAGGTAAACAGGAAATGAGTATTAAAAGGAATTTATAAGGTTAAACTGTTTACATTACTAGATGGGAAAGTGATACTTGTAATTCATAAGAACTTTCTCATTATTAGGGTAGTTAGAAGGCTTATATATATATATATATAGGGCACAAATGTGAGTTGAATATGAAAGGATGATATGCTAAAAAAAATTAAGAGGCAAAAGAAGAAAGTACTGGGAGAAAGAGAAAGGGAGAAGTAAAATGGAATGAATTACTTTCCATAAAAGAGGAAAAACACCACTTTGATGGGGGGGCAGAGGACTGAGGTGAGAGATGAATGAGTAAACTTTATTCTCATCAGAACTGCCTCAAAGAGGGAATAACATATGCATTCAATTAGGCATAGAAATCTACCTTGCTGAACAGGGAAGGAGGGAAAGGGAATAAGAAAAGAGATGTGATATAAGAGAAGGAAAATTGGAGGAGGGGTAGTCAGAAGCAAAACACTTTGAGGAGGGATGGGGTGAAAGGAGAGAGAGAATAGAATAAAGGGGGAAATAAAATGAAGGGAAATACAGTTAGCCATAGTAATTGTGAAAAAAAATTGATGCAGGTTACTCTGATAAAGGGCTCATTTCTCAAATATGTAGAGAACTAATAAGAGCCATTTCCCAGTTAATAAATGATCAAAAACCAGTTTTCAGATGAACTAATCAAGTCTAACTATAGCCATATGAAAAAAATGTTCTAACTCTATTGATTGGAAAAGAGAAAATTAAAGAAATTCAGAGGTACTGCCTCATACCTATTATATTGGTTAATAGGGCAGAAAAGGTAAATAACAGTGATGGAGGGGATATGGGAAAAATGACACATTAATGGCTGGTGGGGTTGTGAAGTGATTCAACCATTCTGTAGAGCAATTTGAAACTATACCCAATGACTATACAACCATGAAGAGTCTTTGATGTAACAATGCCACTATTAGGTCTGTATCCTGAAAGATATATTTATATCTATATTCTCTCTCTCTCTCTTTCTCTCTCTCTCTCTCTCTCTCTCTCTCTCTCTCCATACACACACACACACACATACACACACACACACAAAAGGAAAAGGACCTATATATACAAAAATATTTATAGCAGCTTTCTGGGGATAACAAATTGGAAATTGAGGAGATATCCATAAATTGGGGAATGACTGAATGTGTTGTGGTGTGTGATTGTGATGGAATACTGTTGTGCTATAAGGAAATGATGAGTAAGGTGCTCTCAGAAAATCCTGGAAAGATTTATACACTGATGCAAAGTGACATGTACAAAGTACCATATACAAAGTAACAGCAATATCCGTAAGATCAGGTGTGAACAATTTAGCTATTCTCAGCACACAATGATCCAAGGCAACTTTGAAGGAGTTATGAAGAAAAATTCTGTCAGTCCCAAGAGAGAGAACTTATGGTGTCTGAATATAGATTAAAAAAAATTCTTTATTTTTCTTGAGGATTTTTTTGTTCTGTTTCCTTTCGCAACATGACTATTATGGAAATGTTTTGCATGATTACACATATATAACCCATATTGAATCTCTTGCCTTCTCAATGAGGACGGGTGAGGAGGGAGGAAGAGAAAGAATTTAGAACTCAAAAGTTTTATTAATGAATGTTAAAAATGATTTTACATGTAACTGGGAAAAAATAAAATGCTAAATAAAGAAACAATTTACAACAATGGCAAAAGAATAGGGGCAAAGAACAAAACCAAGCCAGGAAATGAAGTTCTTCAAAAATGAGTGGAAATAACTATGAGTTGTTCTATGAGCATGGAGCACAGGAGGCTGTTTATTCTATAGGAAGTCATATTACTTAACTTCATATTTTGAATTATGACTTTCATCCTCTTTTGTCACATTCTTCTACCCTTCAGTCTTCTAATAAGTAGTGATTCTTCTGTGTCTTATTACAACATTGGTTATCTTTGATCCTTCCATTCTTTCAAAGGATCCTTTCTGCTCCTAGATAACATGGGAAGGGGGTTTGATAGACAAGCACATTCCTTTCCCCTTTTACTTTCTCTAGGATAGAGACTGCTTGGAAATTTGTATATCCCTAGGTGCTGTCTGATATAGGCAGAAACACATATTCTTTGCAGGTTAAAGCAAAATTGTTCTTGCTTGACTTACTTGCTTCAAGTGATATGTTTGGTCCTCTTTGTTTTGTTTTGTTTTCTGGTTGTTCTTTCAGGTAACATTTGTGGTTAATTCCAAAGGTGAACTCTCCCTTTGCCATGACTGCTCCCTGTGTTTAGCGCTCTGTCATTGAGACAGACTTAATTTATTTATGAAGTATTTTGCCTTTTCTCTTAGCTGCCTTTAATTGACAAGAAATGCAGAGTAACTGTTCCCCTAAAAGAATTCCAATTATCTAATTAGACATAAACCTCCACTTTTTTTCTATTTGACTTGTAATCTATACATACCTCCTTGTACTTCCCTGGTCAAATGTCTGCCCCACTCCTTTGGATAAAAAGAACAGTAAGATCAATAAATAAATAGATGGCTGACCAACCAATTCTTTTAAATAAAATATGACTATCAAAAATTTGTTGATTAAAAGAGGGTACCTAAGATCACACATTGTAAAGAAATTTTTTAAAAAAAATCTCTAATTCCAATACAGCTTATAGTGGTCTCAATTCAAGTCTGTCAGATATTGTTTGACTCTACTTACATATCCACATTTTGATGGGCAGTATGGCTTAAAACCAAAAGGCCACACTACCACTTTCTAGCTATGTGACCTAGGAAGGTCTTAAAACCCTATAGACTTCAATTTCCTTATCTCTAAAATGGGTGTGATAATAATAATTGCTCTGCCAATCTGTCAGGGTTATTGTAATAATAAAACATGATAATGTAAATAAAGTACTTGGTAAAGTACTATAAACATGTAAGCTATTATGAGTCATACCAGGAAGGCTTGAAGGAATTGAGAAATGTTGCAAATATTATTGACTAATCAAAGCACCCCTGGTAATGAATCAATCACAGGAATAATGTCAAGGGTGACTTTTCAGTCTACAGATATGTCTGTGTCAAAACTTGCTTTGGGATTTTAACTTGGTAAACTCTCCAGGGAATTTCTGGTTCATCGTCTTGGGACAGAGAAAAATTCTAGACCCTTAAGTGAATGTGTGAATCTGTGCTCATTTAAAAAAAATTATCTGTTTGTATGTTTGTTTTCATTGAAGAATCACTGACTGTGAGGGCTTGGGTTGTTTTTATGTAAATCTGACATATGTAACCTATCATTTTCCTTCAAGGATGTACTTATTTAAAAAGTTCTTGTAGCTCTAATCTTGAAGAGGTCATTTTAGATTTTTCTATCAAATACCAATGTGACTTTCAGGAAATTACAATCAACCTAAAGGTTATTTCTGTCCTTAGCTGTTAGGGTAAATGTATTCTTGATAATGATTCATGTCATATCAGAAGCAATGTGGTGTAATAGAAATAACTGAACTTAGTAGTTAACAGACCAGAATCAGAATTAGGTTGGGGGTGATTGGAATTTTCTCCCAAGCAGGAAAATTTGCTGTAAGGTCAGAAATTTACAGAACTACAATAACACTTGTCCTGTTCTATGGAAGAAAATAGACAGAGCCTAGTGTGAGGGTGGAGCCCAGTATGCTGAGAGGGAGAAGAATAAGCTATATGATGATTGGGGTGGAGCTTAAGGATCAAAAAGGAGGCTCAGCCCTGCAAATTGGAGTCCGAGGGTCTTAGACTTGTAATGGATAAGAGAGAAGAAGGAAAAAAGTTGTGAGTGTGCCACCTACACCCTAGCCCAAGCTGCTATAGGCTATTGAGTTGCCTACTTCCATGGTAGAAGAGCTTGGGACCAGAGTATGCTTGTGGAAGAACCCTTCCCATCTAGCTTCTCACCTTGAATTATGAGTTCAGTATCCGGTGCCCTAAAAGGATTGCTTTCCCTTTCCCCCACCCCTACCCAAAGAAGCCTTGACTATATCTCAGTCAAATTTCTATTACCTGTCTGGAAGAACATATGCTTGGGAATCATCAGACCATAGCTCTAGTCTCATCTTGCACAGACTAAGTCTCAGTTTCCTCCTCTGTAAAATGAAGAAATTGGACAGCAGTCTCTAAAGATCCTCCCAACTCTTGCAGTCTTTTAATTGTTGTTCAGTCTTTTCAATCATGTTCAATTTTTCATGACCTCATTTGGGGTTTTATTAGCAAAGATGCTGGAGTGTTTGCCATTTCTTTCTCCAACTCATAGATGAAGAAACTGAGGCAAATAGGGTTGAGTGACTTGTCCAGGGTCACATGCCTAGCAAGTGTATGAGACCAGATTTGAACTCAGGAAGATGAGTGTTCTTGACTCCAGGTTTGGCATTTTATCTACTGTGTCACCTAGCTTCCCTTACAAACTTTTAGACTGTTCACCAAATCCTTGAGATTTGGATTCTACCTGACTCTACCTCAGCTTAGCTTCAGTTCCAATAAGAGTTGAATGATGCTTCATCTTTGATTTTGAACATCACTTTTCATCTCTGGGGCTTTAGTTCCCTTCTTTGCAAAATGAAGGAGTTGGATTAGATTATCCTGAAGGTCTTTTCCTGGTAGAATACTCTGTTATGATACCTTGAAAGGCTTTTATTTGAGGTTAGTGGAGAAATCTTTTAAACTCCCTTTTAGCCCTTTCTACCAAAGCCTCTTATCTCTTTGCTGTAAAGTTTACCAATCTCTTCCTACCCTCTAGTAATCAGGTTTTTTTTAGATACCACTTATGAAGAAATGATTGACTCGAGCACCATTACTAAGAACAATTAGTTAAAACAGGAAGTATCTAGTGACCTACTTCTTGTTTCTTTCCCCAAGAGTCAGCTTCCTAGCAGTCCCCTGGGATCACCTCATCATTTCTCACCCCTTATTGAGGTTAACATTACTGCTACTTGTCTTGGTGTGGTATTTGCCCAGGTACAAAACTCCTAGTTATGGCTTTACAGCAGGCAGATTTGAATCCTGGCTGTGCTGAATGAAGAAAAATCACATTTCCCAGGAACCTCATCTACAAAAGGTCGCTAAAAATTACTGTCCTATCTGCCACCAAAAGTTGTCATGAGGATCAAAGTAAATAATGCATATAAATCACTCTGTGAATATTAGCATTTTTCCTTCCTAGAGATACATAGGACAAAGAAACATTTGCAGCTCCATCATTACTTAAATTACCTGCATGTGGAGGAGAAATTATACTTATTTTTAACCAAAGATTTCAGATAAATAAAATGAAACAAATTTGCCTCTGCCCCCAAAGGATTATTTATATCACAGTAAGCCTTACACCTTTAATTTGGCAAGAGAATAACAAAGAATCCAGCTAACCTTTTGCAATTTAAGATAATTCATTCTTCAGCCCTAATCTTATGGAACAGGTGTTGTCTCATCTTTGTTTTGGAAAATATTAAGATACAACATACCTTCATATTGGACTTTAATTTTACATAAAATTCATGATATATAAATCATAAAATGGCAACATCTGAGTTTTTTTAAATAATAAAGGGATGTGTGTGTATTATATTATTTTCCAAAAGCCAGTGTATTTGCATGACAGAGCAATGCATAGAGATATGGATTTAGAATTTATATTGTACCTTCCAGTTAATGACAGGGATGGTAACCTGAAAGAAAAAGAGATTTCTAGAAACAATCCTAATGAAGCTAATAACAATCAGAACTCCTATCAGCTTGCTAAGGCCCTTGGATAAAGAATAATGCTACTACCCTGTATGACAGAGAACCTGTTTCTGGTAATACATTTCAGGTGCTGAAAACGAAATGATTATTTTTTTTTAGCAAATAGATTTATTTGTTCAACTCCACATAGATGGAAACAGTTTGATTCTCTGAGCTGTAGAGACACAGGGAATTTCACTGTGTAAACATCAAACACTAGTTAAAGAAATCACAGCAGAAGACATTACATTAGACATAATAGTATTTTGCTTTTCACAGATATTACCCTTTGCATCAAATTTCTTCCCCAACGAGTAGTATTCTGTGAAGCTGAAAGCAGAAAAGAGTCTAGACAGAGCAGTACAAGAGAGGATGGTTCCATTAAAATAATAGAAAACAGCTTCCCTTTATACAGTGTGTTAAGGTGAGCAAAATGCTTTCCTGGTAACAGTCATTGAAGGTTATTGTTGTTGTTCAGTCATATCTGACTCTTCGTGACCCCATTTGATGTTTTCTTGGCAAAGCTACTGGACTGGTTTGCCAATTCCTTCTCCAGCTCATTTTACAGATGGGAATCTGAGGCAACTGTGCCCAGGGTCACACAGCTAGGAAGTGTCTGAGGCCTCTATCCACTGAGACACCAAACTGCCTAAATAGGCTTAGAGCTAAAAGGGACCTTTGTTGTTGGTCAGTGGTTCACTTGTGTATCTGATTCTCTGATCCCATGGACTCTACAGTCCATGAGGTTGTCTTACTAAGCATACTGGAGTGCTTTGCCATTTTCTTCTCCAGTGGATCTAGGTAAACAGAGGTTAAGTGACTTGTCCAGAGTTACACAGTTAGTAAGTATCTGCGGCCAAACTTGAACTCAGGTCTTCTGACTCCAGGCCCAGTGCTCTTTATACTGTGCCAACTAGCTGTCTTTTTATAGGAGGTTGGTAGTACAAAAACTATTCTCACTCTATAATAGATGCTCAGGGAAGTTTGTCCACAACCATATGACTTGGAAATATTGGAGCCTGGATTTGAATTCGTGTCTTTTGATTCCAAGTCCAATGCATGATCTGCTGCTTTGTGAGGTTCCCCCCTAAAGCCCACCTGTGCTCTGTTCCATCATGGGATGACTGCTTCAGTGTAGCCGCAGAAAACTGAAATAATACTTTTGATTTACACAGTGAGAAAGTCACCTTGGTGTCTTTGAATCCTGCTAATGCCAACTCTATTATCACTAATGACATGAATGAAGCCTTAGTTGTCGTTTTTGCAGGATACAAAGAGGCTGCACATTAGGAGTGTGTATAAGGAATCACTGCAGAGTTGATGAATGTTGCTGACTGATTAGTATACCACATATCTTATAGCTAGGCCTGTTGAAAGGAAATTGTGAAGGCTGGGTGAAGTGTGTGGCTTTGATTTGTGTGATCTTTTATGAAAGTCTCCTTTCTCTATAATCATAATGTAGGTTGCTCCAAGGGCAGCTAGATGACACAGTGGGTAGAGTGCTGGGCCTGGAGTCAGGAAGACTCATCTTCCTGAGTTCAAATCTGACCTCAAACACCATCTCTGTCACCCCAGGCAGGTCACATAACCCTATTTTTCTCAGCTTCTTCATCGGTAAAAAATAAGCTAGAAAAAGCAAATGGCAAACCATTCCGGTATCTTTACCAAAGAAATCCCAAATGGGGTCATGAAGAGTCAGACATCACTGAAAAAAACAACAACAAAGGTTGCTCTAAGCTGTAACTATGAAGCAAGTTCTTATAATATTAATAATAGTTCATTTACATAGTACATTTTCAGGTTTGTAAAGCACTTTTTCACATATGTTATCCTTTTGACAAATCCTGTGGTGTTACATATGACAAAACTGAGACAGAAACTGGTTAGAGACTTGGTCAGGGTCATGTAGCTATTACACATTGGAATCAATTTCTTCCTGACTCCCAGGCCAGCCCTCTATTTGCTGTGTCACCTAACTTCTAGTATGGTTCTAGGAAGAGAATATTACTGTTTCCTGAAAACCAACTTAAACAAGCATGGATAAAATTATCAGTAATTTGGTCATTTGGTAAATGAAGTCTAGCCTTGGTGATCCATGAACCAAAGCAGAATACAAAGTGAGCCTGTGAGCCTAGATGCCATTCTCTTTTTTCATTCAGCAACAATGGTAGAAAAGAAGGTAGCAGCTGCCAAGAAATGTAGCTGTTGTCCCTCTAAGTGTGAGATACTTGCCCAGAGATGGGCAGTAGCAAGTGGGTCCATAGGGATTAGAGTCACATGGGATGAACTGACATGGAGGGTCTAACATCTGTATCAAGGGAAACCTCTATGATCAATGAGTTCCCAGATCCGCTGAAGTATTTAAGAATATACATTGCTGCATTTCCATAAGAGAAAAGCTACTGCCAACTGGGGGAAAAAAAGAATTCATAAAACCTTTTCATTGTTCAGTTTTTTTTCAGCTTTGTCTGACTCTCTGTGATTCCATTTGGGGTTTCCTTGGCAAAGATACTGGAGTGCTTTGCCATTTTCCTTCTACAATTCATTTTATAGATAAGGAAATGGAGACAAATGGGGTTAAGTGACTTGCCCAGGGTCACATAATTAATAAGTGTCTGAGGCCAGATTTGAACTTAGGAAGAGGAGTCTTCCTGACTCTAGGCCTGGCATTCTATCTACCGCATCACCTAGTTGCCCCTCATAATAATCTCATGCACCCAAAAATGATAGTTCTGGTTAGGGGAAGCATTAATTTAATGAGACTCTGTCTTTCTATTATTGTAGGTGAAGGGAGCCCTTGATGGCTCAATCTCACTCAAGATGTTCTGAAAAAAAGGATAGATACATGTGGAATGTGTAGAATGTAGAGAGCAGCATTTTCCCAGATTAACAGAATAATAAAATGAAAATAGAAAGTGAAAAAGTCTCTCATTTTAGGGTTTGTTACAAATGCCAGATCAAATCTGGGGGTCTCACATCCTTCTAGCTTTCATGTTTCTAGTGCTTTGGAGGAATACCAACTATGTAATATATTATTCAGAATAATAATTACATCCTTAAATAGAAAAGTAGCTATTCCTTTTTATTTCCTTTATTTCTCACAATCACTACAGTGTGATACCTTTAGCAACAGATGTTACAAATGCAAGGAAGATGTGAGAAATAACAAGACATTTGCTATGTTCTCATTGCTGGGAAGAAAATCACATAAAGCTTTCAGATCAGAAAATGATCAGACTTTGCAACACACACTGCCTTTATTTGAAAGAGTATCAAGCATATTCTTATTCACTGTTAAATCTCCTCACCACATGCTATCATGAGGAGCAGCAAGCAATACCCTGTTTCACAAGCACCCAAATTATACTAGGAAATCACTTTATTTTTAGAGAATCCAGGTTTTCCAGGGAAAGAACATTAGACTGCCTAGGGCCTCGATTCATAGCATCATAGAGACAGAGCTGGAAGGGACCTCAGAGACCAGATAGTCCACCTCCATTTTATAGATGAGGAAATTAGACCGAGAGATATTAATTGATTTCCCAATTTCACACAGGTAGCAAGTAGCAAAGATGATATTTGAGCCAGGTTTGGAAGGAAAGGAGCACTTATCAGATGCCTCTTATGTGCCAGACACTATGCTGAGAGCTTTACAGTTATTCTTTCATTTGATTCTCACAACAACCCTGTGAGGTAGGTCCTGTTGTTATTCCCATTTTACAGTTAGTGAAACTGAGTCAGACAGGTTAAGTGACATCGGTAAGTGCTCAAGGTTGACTTGTGATCCCTGTCTTCTTCACTCCAGGTCCTGCATTCTTTCTACTATGTCACCTAACTGCCTTTGGTTTTGGACTGAAACCGGTCTTCTGACTATAAATCTATTTCCCTTTCTGCTGTCCAGCTGCTGCCTATTGCTTGATCAGTTCCTAGCTCTGTGACTTGCAGCATGTCCTTTGGCTTCTCTCCCCACCCTAGACTTTGAGCCCTGCCTACCTTGAGGAGTAGTGACAATCAAAGGTAATGATTCCTATTGGAAGCACTGTGTAAAGTGCCGTGTAAAGGAAAGGTATTACTGTTACCCTGGAGACCTTCAGTTTGCATTTAGTCATCAGCTATGCTGGGTGAGTTTCTAAGCTATGAACAGAGGAAGGTTTTCAGATGCTGCTGTCTTTACTTCTATGAACAACACCTGAGTTCAGGCTCTTTTTGCCTTTTGTCTACATGAGACATGTCAGACAGGGCCCATGAGTCACATGCTGCCATTAAATTCCCCATTGCCTGGAACTGGATTAAAATGCAATTGGGAAATAATTAACAAAATAAAAATATAAGAAGCCATATATAATATTTTATTTTAAAACTGTCAATATATCCCTGCCTGTAGGGATCCTTATGTATGGATTGCTGTTGTAGCTCTTGTTCAGTCCTTAGGATCCCATTTGGAGTTTTCTTGGCAGAGACGCTGGAGTGGTTTGCCATTTCCTTATCCAGCTCATTTTACAGTTGAGGAAACTGAAGCAAACAGGGTTAAGTAACTTGCCTAGGGTCACACAGTACTAACTGTCTGAGGCCATGTTTGAATTTAGATCTTCCTGACTCCAGGCCCAGAGCCCTATCCGTTGTACCACCTAGCTGTCCTACATATAAATTAGTGATCTTCATTTCTATTTGAGTTTAATAACACTGCTCTAGACACTTTCAGTGGCCTCCTAATCTATCTCCCTGTTTCAATCACTACCCAATCTAAACCATCCTCCACACAGAGAGCAATGATTTTTCTTAAAGAGATTTCACCATGTCATTCTGGTACTCAATAAATTTCAGTGACTCCCCATTGCTTCTAGGATAAAATAAAAATTCTTGTTGATTTTTAAATCCTTCACAAACAGCCCTTTCTATCTGTCTTCCAGTTTCACCACACATTATTCCTCTTTCCACACTCAACAGTCCACTCAAACTGGCCTTCTCTCTGTTTTTCCCATGATACTCCATCCTTCAACTCTCTGCCTTTGTATGGGCTACCCCCATGCCTGTAATGAACTCTGTCCTCACCTCTGCTTCATAGAATCACCACTTCCTTCAAGATACAGATGAAATTCTGAATTAATACTTTCTAATTTGCCGGCTGCTAAAACCCTCCTTCCTTCCTTCCTTCCTTCCTTCCTTCCTTCCTTCCTTCCTTCCTTCCTTCCTTCCTTCCTTCCTTCCTTCCTTCCTTCCTTCCTTCCTTCCTTCCTTCCTTCTTTCCTTCCTTCCTTCCTTCTTATTTAATTATCTTATATTTATTTTAGATTGATTCTGTCTATATGTACAGCTTTGAATTGATTGCAGTTGGTGCCAGTAGCAGGGTGTGGGTCAGTACACAGAGATCCAGATGATTTAGTCAATTTAGAAGTAAGTGAAGAGCTCTTCTCCCTGTTATTTTCTACTCTAGACTGACACATGCAGTGCCAAACATTTCCTTGAAGGGCCATCCAACAAAATAGTAAGTAGCTCTAAGTATCTCATGATGAAAGATCTGATTTAAATTGCCTTTCTACACATTTTGCTAGAAATTATGGAAGAAAAGTTTGACTTCAGTCTTTTCCCTGAGTTTCAATCATTCATATCCCATTTCCTGCTAGACCTCTCCATTCACATGTTCTGCTGACTCCTCAAAGTCTAACTATCTAAACCTGAGCTCCCCTGGTGTCTGGGAAGGAGCTGTCTCTTGGTTGCATCTTCCCCTAGGAAGGTGAGAAGAGCCACCAGACATCCAGAGAGAGGAGTTTATACTAGTGTTTCCCAGCAGCCCAACATGGTAGGGAGTGCAGCCTTCAAGAACAAACTGTTTCAGCAGGGTAAAGGAAGCTGAGATGCTGCAATTTGATAGTGGGGAGGGGAGAGAGGGACTCTTTCCATCAGCATCTCATTCATGTGCAAAATGTTGGTAGCTACCATTTTTAAGTTTAACTCAGTATCCCTAAGGCACCAAGATATAAATTAAGCGTGTCCTGATGCCAGAGTATTTTGTATTTTGGTTCTTTCGATATCAATTCAGTAAGTATTCCTTTGTAAAAGCTAATTGTTTAATTGATATTTGAGGAAAAATCAACAGATTAAATTGATAGTGGAGTGCTAATGATTATTATTAGTAGTACTGAGGCAATATTAACTGGCTTTGACAAATTATGTATGTGTGTCAACACATGGTAACGGACCTCAATCCAATACCATTAGAAAGACACTTCAACGTTTCTGCTATGCTTGTAAAAGACTTAGGATTCTTGGTGTTTCAGCCCTGTCTGACTCTTAGTGACCTCATTTGGGGGTTTTCTTGGCAAAGACACTGGAATGGTTTGCTATTTTCTTCTCCAGTTCACTTTACAGATGGAAAAACCTGAGACCAGTGGAGTTAAGTGACTTGCCCTGGGGCACACAGCTAGTAGGTGCCTGAGGCCAAATTTGAACTCTTCCTGACTCCAGGTTCAGGGTTCTATTCACTGAAACATTTGGCTGTCCCTAGATCTTTCATACTTTGAGCCAAAATCTACCTCTGCAACTCTCTTCTCATTGTTCCTAAGTCTCTCCTCAGGGATCAGGAAGGATGAAGTCTAATCTATCATCTATATGAGACCTTCAAAAAGATATACGGATAACTAGATAGTACATTTCTTAAGTGCTTATTATGCGTCAAGTACTATGCAGGGCCAGGGAAGTATGTACAAGTAGGTGAGGAAGCTATTGCTTTTGAAAACCCCACATTCTAACAGAGGAAAACAATAAAGGAAACAGCTAGGGGCCCCAGGAAAGGAACAGAATTGTAAGCTTCCTGTGAGGAGGAGGTGGGGATGGTGGCTTCAGTGGAAGAAGCACAATGTAGAGATGGGAAGTGGTCCAGATGAGAGAAGGTGAAAGTTTCACTCGCCAGAACTCAGGATGGCTGCAAAGGCAGAGTCCAAATGCTTAAAGAAGCTAGCACATTCCTTTGGAAAGCTAAGTGCTCTTTATAAGAGGCAGAATGGCATATGGTTAGAGCACTATCTTTGTAGTGGGAACACTTGGCTGAGTCATACTTCTGGCAGATACTAGCTGTGTAAATATCATCGTTTAGACTTTCAGGGCACAAAGTATGACTCGGAGGTTTAAGTTAGAACTGAGTTGCTTATTGAGGGTCTCATCCCATGCCAGACACATGACAAGGACTTTAATAAATACATTTTGTGGGGCAGCTAGGTGGTGCAATGAATAGAGCACAGGCCCTGGAATCAGGAAGACCTGAGTTCAATGGAGAGGTCTAGCAGGAAATGGGATATGAATGATTGAAACTCAGGGAAAAGACTGAGGTTTGAGTGACCTCAGACGCTTAACACTTACTGGCTGGGTGACCTTGGGCAAATTGCTTAACCCCAATTGCCCTTCAAAAAAAAAAAAAAGGAAAAAAGTGTAATGCTTTTTGAATGGTTGATATGGGTAAGTAGCGAAAATTTCCACGCCTTGGGCCACCCTTATTTCCTATTTTTTTTTTCTCTTTTTTCCCTTCCACCTCTTTTCTCCTTCTGAAATTGAAGAAACCCAAAGTTATTGATGAAATGAACAGGATTAGAATGCCTGGCCAGTTGGATGAGTGAAAGGATAATATATACATTTCTCTTTTTTCCCATCTCAGCCCTGTAAAGGGTTAAACAAACCAAGCTTATAAATAGACACAAAGAGCCTGGTAAAGGACTTAGCAGTTTCAGGTGAAGCTCAAAGTTACCTTAAAAGCTTGCAGAGATAATGGGTTAATTAGAATGAGAAGATTGGCTAGGTATTAAGGGTTATTTCAAGGAAGAAAGCATGAAAGCATGAGCATGAAGAAATAAAAGCTTAGCTATCAAGGATAATTTTCCTTTCTTCAGTTTTCCAGTTCAAAAACTATTGGTGGTATTTTAAATGTTAGGAAACAGTCCCTCGTAGAAAATAGTAGAGATAATTAAAAGAGGATCATTGCTTTAAGAACGTGAGTGGTTTGCTTTATTCAATGCAGATCCACTTATTTCAAGGGGTGTTGGCTACAAAGGAGCTTAAATTGTTGACATTCTTTGAGCTGACATTATTAATGGCTCACAACTCTATTTATTTAAATAGGTGTACTCATCAGCTTTAAGGAAGCCAGCTGTTTAGCAAATTGATTGGGTTTGATCTGTTTACAATGGAGATTTGCCCTCTGTATTCTGTTCCTACAAAGTTTATATTTATTCACTTTTGATAACTTATTTTGAGAGGAAAATGAGTTTGGTATTTTAGAACTTGTCTGTTCTCTTAATTCTTTTCCCCACATGGAACTCTAAACCTTCTTGCATTAAGCTATTGCCTATGGCAACCTAAGACCTTAGGTGATTCAGAACCTGGTGAATCAGAGAGGGAATAATTAGTTTCATATATGAGGAGGGATGTTTTTAGTATTTATTTTCAAATAAAAATAATAGCAAGAGAAAACTTAAGATTTACTTGCAGTTCATTCAAAACTTGATTTCCTTAATCCTCTCCTCTATAGTATAAATTTGAGACTAGCTCTTCAAAGTTTGAATCTAGACTCAGACTACACTGAAAAATAAAATCAGGAAATGAAGGCTTTGAAAAAATGATTTAGGAAAAGCCCTCAGATCTGAGGATCCTAAACCAATTTGGTCATGCATTATACTTTTGTAATGTATTGATGGGATCGAGGGAAGTGAATAAAATGTAAAGGTGGATTGGGGATTTTTTTTTTTTACAAAATAAAGGTGGTGGGCAATATGTGAAGGAATGTAGTATTGCATACAGACATGAGGCCCAAGGAAAATATATATGCAAATCAAATAATCAATCAGCAAGTGTTTATCAAGCATTTATTATGGCTCAGGCTCTGTTTCTAGGTGAGAGAAACAGAAAAATAAACAAAATACATTTGTCCCTCAAGGGGAGGGAAGCCCACAGTATCTTCCTTAATTTTTCTTTTTTTTTTCTTTTTTTTTTTTTTACTTTTTGGAGGGAAGGCAGGTCAGTGGTTATTTGGGGTTAAGTGACTTGTCTGAGGTCACACAGCTAGCTTTTTTGTGTTGTGTCTGAGGCTGCACTTGAACTCAGGTCCTCTTGACTCAAGGGCTGGTGCTCTATTCACTGTGCCACCTAGCCACCTCAACCACAGTATCTTTCTTAGGTATAATGTGTTTGTGTGTGTGTATGTGTGTGTGTAAGAGGATGATAGAGTATTTGTGAAAAATAAGATATAAAGGAAGATGGTAAAGATGGTTATACATTCTATGAGGGGGTATGACGACACAAATATATGATTCTTGGAATGAAAAGAATCCATGGGTTGTATAAGATGTAGAATATGATCATCACCTAAAAATCAATGAAACAAATGTTTATTAAATACTTACCATATGTCAAGCACTGTGGCACAAAATTTATAAAGCAATATATTGTCTTCTTTCAAAGAACTGATGATCTAATATGATAAGATGATCACCAGTAATATATAAAATAGAATTGATGAGGACAAAGAAAGGATACAGAGAAAGAATTTTACAAATATGAGAAAGGAAAGGTCACTGTCAGCCTTGCAGGGTCAGGGATGAAAAGGCAAATTTCATTCAGGATTTGATTATCACTAAAAAAAGGAACTGGTGGCTAGGGTGGAAATGATATAGACCATATCTGGAGGAGCAAAGAAATTAATATTATCTCTTAGTGTTTGTGATAGAGGAGAGGGAATTTGGGTACAGTCTTAAATATGCCCTTGATTTCAGACAAGTACATTTCATAGGACTCATTGGAAGACTAAGACTCCCATAGATAAAATTCCTATAGGGGAAGTCAACCTAGAAAGGATGGAAAACATTTAAGAAAGACATTCTGTAAGCGCAAATGAAAATAATCACAATGAAGAAGGTCAAGGTGGGTTGTTTGAGGAGAACATTATAAACAGGTGATAGTACCTAAAACAAAAGAAGCACATAATTTACCAACTAACTTAGTGTGAGGGGCGGGGGAGGGGCGCCTCGCTGAGTTTAGCTGTATTAATTGTGTAAAATGGTGTTAGGTAATTGAGGAAAGTTAGATTGGGTAGGTTTTGCCTTTTAAGGGAATGTTGTGGATGCTGCTATGTGATTGGGCTAGGGAAGTTAGCAGGGAGGGGCTTAGAGTTTATAAGCGCTTGCTTGGTGTGGGTTGGGTATTCCGGGATGTGATCACGACCGAATAAACACCACCTCTTTTCACCTCAGGTGCTCTGTCTGGTTATTCCTCCTTGGAGGCTGGTGACGAC
>JAQQSW010000177.1:54763-75339 GCA_028646575.1 Pseudocheirus occidentalis
AACTTAGATTTTTTTTTTTAAAGATACGTACAGAAAGATAGGCAATGAGGAAGAATATTATAGTTTGTCATGATCTTATACAAATGGTTGTCGATTTTCAAAGAGGATAGATGACATTATAGGGTGGTCTTGACTCCCCTATGAACTAGGTTTAAGTGAGGCAGAGTTCCACAAAGTTTCAGCCTCACTCTCTCTTTCTGAGTCATCAAAGGTCAGTGACAAGACAAAAGTCAAAATGACAGGTGATGGTTCAATATATAGTGGATGATCTTCAGACATCTTCAATGTCTGACCAAGCCCTAAGCGCTCCACAGTGCCTCTTTTAGCTGCCTTCATGATCATTGGAAGAAATTGTTCTCATCTGACCATTTTGCTTGGGAGGGGGGCATCTTCACAGGCTTGGGGACGATTGGTTCCCCTCAATCTGGTTTAGTCTTTCTGCTGAGAGTTTTACTGCATTGTGACTGCTGTATGTGCTACAGTTTCTTGGCTCCACAGGTGAGAGTTGGGTGATAGGTGAACCCCAAAGGTAAATAAGCAGCCCTGAAAAGAAAACCCTCACACCAGAGATGCTGGTCCTCCCTGAACACTTATAAAATTAGTATCAACAACGCTAACTACGCTATCTCCCCCCATACACACACCACTTTGGTCTTTTTTTCTGTTCTCTTTTACATGAGGATCCAAGAAAGAATAGCACTATTGCTTAGGATTCATAGAGCAGTGAGAAGTGATGACAAAAAGGAGGTTGAGCCGCTCATTTTCTTGCTTTCTCTGCCAGGGAGAAAGAACTTTGGACTAGATATTTTAGAACAGAATCTCTTACATGAAACTGATGTGCAATATACATATAGAGATAAATAAAACAAAGTTGCCCTTGATGATTCTAATCACTTGTCCCAGAAGAACCAGATCCAATGGTATTGATAAAACATGGCAGTACTTAGGGGGAGGCAGGGTTAGAAAGAGGAAAATTTAGAGTCTTCCTGTAGAAGTTGGGATTTGATCAGAGTCTTGAAGGAAGTAAAAGAAGCCAGTATGTAGAGGTGAAGAGAGAGATCATTCCATCATGGGAGAGAATCAGTGAAAAGAAACAGTCAGGACATGGAGTGTCCTGTGTGAGGTGTTACTGAATCATAAATACAGGGAGGGGCATAAAGGGTAAGAAGATGGGAAAGGCAGAAAGGAATCAGGTTGTGAAGAGTTTAAAATGCCAAACAAGATTTTCCAAAATGGTTACAACCAGTCACAACTCCACTCTGGATTTTATATTTGATCCTAGGAAACCACTTGAGTTTATTGTGGTCTCCTTTGTACCTGATTCAAGGATGCATGGTAATAGAGAGAGCCTTGAGGACAGGAGACCAACTGGAAGGGTATTGTAGGAGTCAGGCATGAGATAATTACATCCTGAATCATGGGTGGTTGCTGTGCAAGTGGAGAGAACAAGATACTTAAGAGATATTGTGAAGGTAGAAATGAAAAAGACCTGGCAAAGGACTGGATATGTGGAGTGAATTTAAAAGAAGAGTTGAAGATGACATTAAAATAGTGAATTTGTGTGCTTGAGATAATCATGGTACTCTCACTAATAGTAGGGAAGGTGTGGTGACAAAACCTTGTAATCCTTGATAATGGGGGAGGCTGAAGTTGATGGATTACTTGAGTTTCCAAGTTTTGAGCTGCAGTAGTGTTAAAACTGATTGGTTGCTACTAAGGCTATCACTAAGATGAAGCTTATACAAAACTGTTTAGCAAGAAGAAAAAAAAAAGATTTAGAAGCCTGAGCATTACCTATGGAATGATAGTGTGGGAGTAGAGGCCTCTAGGCTGACTAAGGGGAGGCAAACTGGTCCAGCTTGGAAAAATGAATCAAGTCAAAACTTCTGTGCCAATCAGCATTGCAATTAGGCCTTTGAATGCCAACTGTGCTTCAAGCATGGCCTAAATAGGGAAATTCAGTATTAAAATGTTTTTTTTAATCCAGCAATAAAGAATTTTTGAAAAGGGGAGGTTTGGGGAGAAAAGATAATGAATATTTTTTTTGGCTGTGTTGAACTTGAGATTCCTACCAAAAATTCCATCTAAGAGACAAGTGATGATGTGAAACTGGGGTTCGGGAGAAAAGCTAAAACTGAATTTGTAAATCTAGGAATCATCTACATAAAGATACTTGAACCCATGAGACTCAATAAGATCATCAAGCAAAATAGTCTAGAGCAATTAGTAGTTCAATGTCAACTCAGCAAGAATTCTTTGGCGGAATACAGTAGGCATCTATGCTCGTTTCTGTGTTCTTTTACCTTTCTTTTTTTCCATCAGTCATTTTGATTAAAGGCATAGATGTTTCCCCTGCAGATTCACAGATGCCACAAAGCTGGGAAGCCTGTTTAGTACAATGTATTACAGTCTCAGGACAGAAAAAGATTTAGAGGCCTGAGCATTAGTCTAAATCTAATAAGATGCAATTTAGACAGGAATAATACTTGAGCTAAAAAATAATCAATCCATTTCACAAGTAAAAGATTCAGGAAGCATGGATATATGTCAGTTTGCCTCAAAAAAGTATCTGGAAATTTAGTAGACTACAAGTTATATTAATCAGAGTGCAATGTGGCAGCCAAAAATCTGTAATGAGTTCTTGGCTATGTTAAGGAAGTCATCACTTAAAGGAATGGGGAAGTGATAGATCTTCTATGCTTTTCTCTGGACAGACATTTGGAATATTGTATTCAGTTCTAGGTATCCTGATAAACTGCAGAACATCAGGAAGAGAGGAAGCAGGAAGGTCCTTGAATAGAAGTCATATGGCACTTGGTTAAAGGATCTGGGGATATTTAACCCAGGGGAGAGAAGAGTCAAGGGAAGGGTAGAATGATAGCTGTGTATAGGCACTGAAAGAGTTGGCCTGTGAAGGGGGAAGGAGGGCTGGCTGCATTGTCTTGCCTCAGAGTATAGGAACAGGAACGGTGGGTGGTAGCTATACATAGTTTAAATTAAGTTTGGTGTCAGGAAAAAAACAACAACAACAAATTTCTTAACCATTAGGACTGTGCAATAGGCTGCCTTCAGAATTGGTGAGCTCCCTTTCACTAACGGTTTTCAAGCAGAGGTGTGAGCTGAATAATTAGATTTAGCTAGTTGATGCAGAAGATAGAACTTTAAGCCTGGAGTCAAGAAGACTTAAGTTCAAATAAGGCCTCAGACACTATTGCCTCTGTGATCTTGGGTAAGTCACTTAACCTCTGTCTGCCTCAGTTTCCTCATCTATGAAATGCCTGTCTCCTAGTGGCTACTATTATTTTAGCTAGCTGTCATCATAAATAGGAATAACAATAATTTAGGGGTTAAATTGCTTCCAGCTCTAAAATTCTGTGATTCTATAGTTATTAATTTGTGATAGGAAGAAAATCTATGAGATTTCTCCTCCCTTATGGATTTATAAGGAAAGAAAAAGCATTTATAAAGTGCCTATTCTGTGTCAGGCAATAGGCTGTTTTTACAATGAACATGTTATTTGATCCTCACAACAACCCTGGGAGATGGTGCTATTATTAGCCTAATTTTACATTTGAGAAATTAAGTCAAAAAGTTAAATGCCTTCCTCAGGGTCACACAAATAGTAAATGTTAGAGCAGATTCAAACTCAGGTTTTCCTGACTCCAGGGTAGCTATGTGGCACAATGGATAGAGTACTAGGCCTGGAGTTAGTAAGACTCATCTTCCTGAGTTCAAATATGACCTCAGATAATTACTAGCTGTGTGATCCTGGGCAAGTCACTTAACCCTGTTTGTCTCATTTTCCTCATCTGTAAAATTAAGTGGAGAGAGAGAAATGGCAAACCACTCCAGTATCTTTGCCAAGAAAACCCCAACTGGAGTCACAAAGAGTTAGACATGACTAAAATGACTGAAAAGTTCCAGACTGCGGGTGCAGCTCTCTAGCTACTATGCCAACTAGGAAAACAAAAACAAAAATAAAACCCCAAAGTCAACCCTTGCCCTCAGAGGTGAGACCACATGTAAATAATTAGGCACATGCAAGATACATATACAGTTGGTAGATGGTGGTAATCTGAGAAGCGAATGCATTGTCATCTTGGGAGACAGAAAAGTTTCCTGCAAAAGGATGACCTTATGATGTCTTGAAGGAAGCTAGAGAAACTAAGAGGCAGAGATGAGGTATCAGAGCATTTCCAGGCACAGGGGAAAGCTAGCATAAATGTATGGGGGAGATGTAGTGTTGAGTACAACAATGTTGAAATTAGGCCAGTGCATCTGGTTGTAGAGTGAGTGCAGGGCAGTAATGTGTAAAACCAGCATGATGGAAAGAGGCAGATCATGATGAGCTTTAGATGACAAAGAGAAGAGTTTATATTTGATTCTGAAGATGATAGGAGAAGTTGGAAAGGAGAGAGAGACTTGAGGCAGTGACAATAGGACTAATACTTCATAATCTCTCCCTTAACAGTGGTCACTATTTTTTAGGATTTTGTTTGAATTCCTAATCCCTGAGGAGAAAATAAGTAGAGATACATTTTAATTGTTCTTTATACTGAATGAAATGACTTAGAATAAGATAAGATTTTCAAATGGCATTGTTGCTTTCTAATATTGTAGAACATCTCAGTATATTTGGCATCCATTGTAAAGTTGGGTTTCATAACTCCTACCTTTCAAGGTCTGGGTCTGCTTTCTCTCCTCTTTTTTCCTTGATCATTGGATACTTCAAATTTGTTCTTGGCAAAAACGTTTTTGTTGTTTAGATTTTAAGTTCTTAATTTAGTGATGTTTTCTGCCTTTTGGAGAAAAAAGTAAGAACATCTTTAGGAATTTAGTCTGTGTGATCAATGAATATACATGTTCTGTAAATTCACTTATGGAAACCTCCTATGAATGACTTGATAGTATTGATTAAATACATATTAGTTGCTTACAGGTCATTTCAATCTATCAAAAAAACAAATAGTAAGCATTTATTAAGTGTGTACTATGTGCTGGGCACTGGGGATACAAAGAAGCAGCAAAAGATAGTTCATGTCCTCAAGGAGCTTACAGTTTGATAGAGGATACAGTATGTAAACAAAAATTTATAAAGCAGGCTTTTTATAGCATAAATAGGAAGCAATTAGCAGAGAGAAGGCACTAGAAATAAGAGGGGTTGGGGAAGAATTCCTTTCAGTGAAAGAGGTCTTATTAAGATATACATATGAATATAGCCAACTGTTGTAAATGTTAGCATGGTGTATTGCCCATGGTTATTATTTTTTTTTTGGCTTGTTTGAAAGAATTCATTGATTTCTTTTGGTTTTCTTCTCTTCCTAGGTTCACATTATTACAGAGTTCTAATTTTGATGTATTACTAGATTCTGCCTGAGGTTGATGAAGAGGTAAATTCTTATTCAATTTAAATTAAAGTCAATTTAATAAGCATTTATTAAGTTCCTATTACATGCAGAGACTTGACTGAGTATGGAAATTGTTTCCACAGGCTCCTTTTTTGACTCTCTACAGGTATCCATCAGTTTAGCTGAATCCAGTCCTCACACCTCTTTGACAGTAGGGTGAACCATTTGGTAATTGACTATTTCTTATCTAACTCTCTTGTCAAGACCTTCAAAGTGGCCTGTGATTCTTCCAACACAGTGAAGCTATAAGAAAGTACAGTAATATCACAGGCATTGATAACATGGGTCTTGAATTCGCTGCCAACATTCCTGGGTCAGTGATTTATAAAAAAAAGAGGAGAAATAAAATGAGACTTGGTCTCTACCAACTTATTCTGCCATTTAAGTTAGTGTTTTCTAAAGGACTGAGCAATGCCAGTGCCCTACAGAAATGGAATAAGAATAATAGCAGTAACAATGGTGATAATAATGGATGGTAATTCTAGTATGCCTGACCTCCCTTGGGACTTGAGAGGCATTATACAAAACACAGCATCCAACAACAATTTAAATCCTATAAAATAAGAATTAAGCACAAATATCAAACCAAGGATTCTTTTAGTGGCAATCAGCCCAAGCTTTTGGAAAGTTTTATGCTCTATATAATGATACTTAAATCCGTGACATTCACATTCTCTGGGCCATAGATGTATAATTAATGTAAATTAAATTTTGCTTGGATTTAATTTCAGATACTTTCTCCTCATTTACCATGACTTTCACTGATTTGTATCCTTGGGCACTTCATATTTCATTCAGAATTGAAAACAATAAAAATATAGGTCTGCCTATTTTATCTTTACTGATGATAAGTCCCAAACAAAACCCTAAAGAAGAGCATCTATTGTTAAAGAGAGATTATAAGGTATTATACCCAGCCTAACTTCCTGGAAAATTACACAAAGAAGTATCACACTGGAAGCTAATAGTTAGGATCTGGGATCAATGTATAAACAAAAAGGGGGGGAGAAATTAATCAGTTAAGAAAAATTTACTAGCACCCACTAAAATCTAAATCTATAATTTAGAGAAATTTCTATAGTTCTTGAATCCATTCTTAGTTAGGTACCAAACTGAGAGGTTGCAATGATCTTCTCATGATGTCTGTAAGGGAGTTTTCTTGCTGTTTTCTTACTCTGATCTGAAATGTTGCTGGAAACCAAGCCACCAGGGATTATTATCTTGCACCACCATGTTAAAGTCAGACATAGTATTAACCCTTCTCAACATAAATCATTCAAGATCAAGGACCATATTACATATCAGTTTTTATCCAAGTAAGAAATAGTTTAGTATCATAGTAGTAAATAGGATTATAGTAAGCACTTGGTAAGATTTCCGTTCTATTCCGGGCTATTGTGATGATGACTGGTAATAGTCTACTTGTTGAACTCTCCTTGGTGGCTTTGTGGGTTTAAAAGCTTGAAAACTTCTCTCTTCTCCCACTGGATCAATTTTGGTGATAATTATGATGATTGATAACTCTCTTTTAAAATATAGAAGATGAAGACAAAAGGGAAAGTCAGAGTCCATGGTAATACCTTCTGAAAGCTGGTCAATTTAGAATAAGAAAACAATTGATGTGATTTTTCAAATAATTTTTGATGTTCTATGCTGGAAGCTGCTTGGTCATTGTCCTTTGTTTTCAAGGAGGACTACAATGACATCACTATGCTGAGGTCAAGTTACAGTGTAATAGACTGTGGCTGATGAGTCCTATATGAGAACAGAAGGCTCTGCCACAGGCTGAACACAAGTAGTCTAATGAACATTTGGAGTGAAGATGTCCTCAAACCTGAGTTCAAATCTGCTCTAACACTTATTATTTCAAATCTGCTCTAAACTTACTAAATTTTCATAGCAGGGAAGGTCTTCTGATTCCCTTAGGTTTATTAAGCGGAAGGGAAGATCTTCAAATTCCCATTACCATTACAGGAGGTAAGAAGAAACAATACAAGGACACTCTCAAGGTCTTTCTGAAGAACTTTGGAGTCAGTTGTGAGACATTAGAGACACTGGTTCGAGGCCACTTAGCATTGTATGCCCACACCAAAGAAGGCTTTATACTCTGTGAGCAAAGCAGAATTGCATTAGCTCAAAAGAAATTGCTTTCATCACTCACATGTCTCTTCTCCTTACAATGACATCGTCTATTAAATGCTGATGTTTGCTATGAGAATGCATCCATGAAGTTTTATTGCATTTAAGTAAATGGAAGACAGTGTTGGTGATGAGAAGATTATGAGACACACATGTTTTCAGTAGCAAATGATTGTTGCTCTTGTGGTTTCCAACTCCATTCTTTTTTTTTCCCCCAATTCCATTCTTCCCAAGGACTCCATGCTGTGTCTGGTAGTCTCTTCCCACTCTTGCATTGAAGTCACCCAGAAACAAACTTGTCCTCTTTCAACACATTGATGATGAGTTTCTCCAGGTCTTCATAATTTTTTTTTACTTCATCAGGGTTCATCATGGTGGGAACATATGCACTGATGATGGTGTGATGGTGCTTTCCTGCAAGGAACAATCACATTGTTGTGAATCTGCCATTTGCTCCTTTTGGTAGGCATACAAGCATGTTGCATACAAGCATGTTGCCTAGATTAGTTTTTTTTTTCCTTTTGGAGGGGGGAAGGCTAGGTAACTGGGGGTAAGTGACTTGGCCAAGGTCACATAGCTAGTAGGTGTTGTGTCTGAGGCCAGATTTGAACTCAGGTCCTCCTGACTATAAGGCTGGTGCTCTATTCACTGTGCCACCTAGATGCCCGTGACTAGATTAGTTTTAATTACAAAACTTATGCCAGCTTCACAGGACTCCCCATCATTACAGTCACTCTAGAAAAAAAATGTATATCTAGCTCCCTACTTTGGTAAGCTGGCCTTCATTTGCCAGCCATATTTCTCTCAGGGCTGCAATTTAGATGTAATAGCTGCTGAGTTCTCTTGCTATTTATCTTTCAGGTCTACTGGATTTCATCTTGTCCATAAGCACTCACACATTCCATGTACCTGAGTGAGTGGTTTCATCTTTGAAAATTTTTTTTATATTTTGGTGTGTGTTAACCACAGGGTAGGATCCCCATCTGCCACGGCAAACACACCAGGGTTACGTGAAACAGAAAAAGTTTAGGTCATTTTTTGTAGACCCTTCCTCATGCCAGAAAATGAGAAACACAGTCCATAAAAGAGGCTGCTCACACACAGGGGCCTGCCAAATCTCACTACTGCTTTAGTCCAGTGATAAGATGACCCTGTGATCTGCGCTGCCTATGTGCAGGGTCATGACTGTAGTTCCCAGTGTATCTGTACCCAATGCTTTGTCACTTGCCTGTCACCATAGGACTTTATGGTAGATAAAAATGGTAAAATGGCACAGAAATTAGTGAGGCAGAGTCATACTAGGTCATAAGCCTTACTCTCTTTTCCTCATTAAAGTCCAGTGGCAAGAGAGAAGTCAAGATGACTTAAAAAAATTTTTTTCAAGATTACTTTTAATGACTCAGGATGCAGTGGATGAAATTTGCATCTTTGATGTCTAATCAAGCTGTACAAGCTCTACAATGACTGCTTTAACTTGTGTCATATTCTGAATATTAGATACTTTGCATCCATTTAGTTTTTCTTGTAATGATTGTTGAATTAATCTCATTTAAGAATCATGGATCATATTGAGAAGTATTAATATTTGGGAACTTATTTCAACTAGCACAAATAAATACCATAAGAAGGAGCAACTGGCGAGCATCACTATTGGCATTTAAAAATCAAAGACATGAAACAAATGCAGACTATAACACACTTTCCTACTTGGTGACTCCTTGGGAATCTCTGCATTAAAGATGCCACTGATCCAATGATGGACAGGAATAAAAAAGCAAAAAAAACCCAACCAAACAAACAAAACATAGCTTTGACTAAGATGTTTTTTTTTTCCAGCTAGAAACACTACCCATAAAAGAAAAAGAAATAGTTTACCTTCCTAATCTTTCACTTCCCAATATTTTTTTTATTTGTAACATTGAAACATAAAATCTCCCTCTTCTTCCACTATGATATGTGAGAGATAAGGTAATGATTAGAAATATCTGGAAAGATTAAGAAAATATGAGAATATTTTTATGTGGATAAAACATGAAAAATGATTCTTTCTTTAAAAGTTTAATCTTAAAAGCATTTATAGATAACATGAAAGCATTCTGAGCTCAACGGGAGCTCACAGGCTTTACTGTAAATTGTTCAGCATGAAGTAAGCATTTACAACTTTAGAGTATTTGAAGAAATTACATGGAGATTCAATTCCCTGTAGCAATTTTTTCCCTTCTGATTTGAGTGGTTATGCATGCATATATTGGTTGGAAATTGAAATTATGCCACTGTCCTTCAGTTGGGGCCTTCCTTCTTGATGAGCTAAAATGAATGAAGAAATATAGAATGAAAGAAGTTCTTTTCTTGGGAAAATTATTAAACACAGATGGAGACTCCTATATCACAACAGATGGCCAGTCACTATAAACAAATTAGCATATAGACAACAGCTACCAAATTCAATTAGTTCGGAGTGTAAATATTAATTAGGTTTTAAAATCAACACTAAAAAAAGAAAATTCCTAGAAAAAAAGAAAAACACGATCCAACATCAAAATAAATACTGGCTTTTGTGAAAAGAGGATCTCATTAATTCCTAACACACAAACACATAGGCAGAGATGAAGAATCCATGTATCTGCAGAATGTGCAGCCCAAACAAAGTGGAAAATCAAGCTGATTCCTTAATAGTGACCCATATTTTCCCACAGATTGATAAATGCCCTTTTTCTGATTTTTGTTTTTGAAAATTCTTTTATTTTTTCTCAAAACCCTCACATTTCAATAAATACACACTCTAGAGGAGAGGAGAAGAGTAAGAGTACTTTAAGAAGTATTTGTACACCCACCCTTGGTAAGTGCAGGAACAAATTATAGTAGGTGTCATTGGCAGCAACTCCTCAATTTGCACTTGGTATTGAGGGCTGCTTCTACTTACAGATTTCCTCAAGGAGTTCCCACTGTGGAAATAGACATCATGGCAGTCTCTGGCAATTGGTTCACAGCATAAATCATAAAGTACAGAACACTTACCATAATAAGAATGATACCAATTCTTTCTGGGATCTGTTCCTTGTTGGAAGATTACCTATCATGGGAGTTCTTAACCTTATTGTGTGTCATGCACTTCTTTGTCAGTCTAGTGAAGTCTCTAGACTCCTCAGAATATTTTTAAATGCACAATTGAAAAAAAAAAAGTTAAATTGCTAAGGATGTTATTTTTCCCCTATCCAAGTTCACGGACTCCTTCAGATCTATCCAAGATTTATCACATAGGTATTAAGAGAAAGAAGCAAGGATTTGAACCCTGGTCCCATAATATGAAAAAGCCACTAATCTTTCTACTGTTCAGCAGAATCCTCATCTTTTTTGTTATGTCACCCACATTTGGTTCTTCTGGCTTCATTATGTGACCATATTTTTCTATTTTCAGTGTTCCTCTACTGTACTATAAAGGCAATGAAAGCAGGGAGGAAGCATAAAGAAAGAGAAAGAAAGAGAGTGCTTTGGCTGGGAAGTCAGAAGATCTGGGTTTAAATCACATCTTGGCTTTTTACTACCTGTGTGATTTTGGGTAAGTTGTTTGTCCTTTCTGGGCCTCAATTTTGAAAAACACAAAATGAGTGTGTCAAATTACATAATTTCTAAGACTGACTTTTTCTGGTTTTGTTTATGCTAACTTTGGTGTCTTCCACAGGATTGTATACATAATAGAGGTTTGATAAATGTCTATAGAATCAAAATGCAATAGAGAACAGAGGAATGCCTTTTCAAGAAATAAACCTCTATTATTTCTTATAATCCTTTTAAAAATAGAATTTAAGGGAATTATGCTAAGAAACAAATATAATATGATAGTATAAATATTACAAATATGCACCTATAAGATGATCAGATTTAAAATGTTATTCAGGTGATACTAATAATATCTTTATTTATATAGCACTTTTAGTTTTTAAGCCTTAAGGTGCTACAGTATATTGTTTTTGTAACATCTATAGATTGATTTTAATTTTTAGCTTTCAGCTTCCCAAGTTATTTAAAATTTTGTTTCCTTAACAGTCCTTTTCTATTCTTCCTGATTTAGAGGTTATTTGGCTGTGAAGACAACCTGTGTGATTAATCCAACAGCATTTGTGATAATAAAGTAGAAAAATCCAAAATTGATTTGCTTTGATTTTTTTTTTGCCTTTTTTTTTTTTGGAGGGCAATTGGGGGTTAAGTGACTTGCCCAAGGTCACACAACTAGTTGTTATGTTAAGTGTCTGAGGCCGTATTTGAACTCAGGTCCTCCTGGCTTCAGGGCCAGTGCTCTATTTACTGCACCACCTAGCCGCCCCCGATTTGCTTTGATTTTACAGAATCTAAATAAACCTACTGTATCAACACTGTATGTATCCTTTTGGGGGTAATTTTTGGTGTTTGTTTCAGCAGTTAAAAAGGCTATTGGACCTAAGTGGAAAATCAATAGGAACCCAGAGAAAGAAACATCATCCAGGCAGAAGACAGAGTTGAAGAATCAATCTATACAGCAATTTTTTCAGTTGTATAGATCTAAGGATATATCATTAGTTGGATGTCATAGTGTTTTGGAAGGACCTTCAGATATACAAAATTTCCTTTCTTCAAAAGTACACGAATGCAGGTATTCATTTTCTCTGAAACATTAAAAAAATGTTTTTTTTAATTCAAGTGTTAGTATCTTTCAATGACTCAGTGGAAATGAGGTGAAGCAGAATTATGATCCTTCTCAAATACATATTTTCTTATTAAATATAAGAATTGAATTTTACGTATTTTCTGCTTACATGAATAAAAACATCTATATTCTCTTTGGCCAGGCAGTGGTTTTATCACCAGTTCCTGAGGGGCTAACATATTCACCTTGAATGATAGAAAACTACTGTGGATCTCTTGACTTCAAGCAGAAAAGTATCATCTTATGAAGAGGAGATGGATGAGGAAGAGGAAGAGGAGGAGGAGGGAGGGAGGGGAGTAGAGGGGAAGAGAGACAGACAGAGACAAAGAGAGAGAGAGAGAGAGAGAGAGAGAGAGAGAGAGAGAGAGAGAGAGAGAGAGAGAGAGAGAGAGAAACTTTCCCCATCATATTTCCAGCATTTTCAAGTTGTCCTTGATGTGTCAGTTACACTCAGCAAGAAAATTGGTCAATATCTCTAACAAGAAAAATATTATTTCATCATACTACATGTTTTGACTCCCTCTAATTCTTCTTGGTACTCCTTGCCTTCTCATCTAACCTTAATCATTTGGAAATTCCAGGACAGGGTTGATCAACCAGGAACTTTACTGCCAGTCTATATTCCCACAGGTGATATTTGTTAGCAAATTATAAACAACACTGGTTCCTAATGTGGGACTCTCTACTAATTGGCTAGAATTGACTACTAGATTGAAAATTATGATTTTTAAATGTTAAATTTTGTAGGCCACCTTTTTGTCTATGATCATTTTATTGCCATTTATTTTAGCTGAAAATTAAATCCCTTTGCAATTTAATTTCCTGCAAATTGCACTGTAATCGGAATACTTTGAGCCTATTTGAATTCATTTTTATGTTCACATGAAATGGGCTTATCTTTTCAGAAATCTCCTAATAGATTTTAAGACCCTATTTTGGTCTTATAGTTCTTATCAACAGAAAATGTGATGGGAAGCAAAGTGAAAGGAAATTAGTTATAAAGCTTCAGGAAAATATTAAATTAGAACATTTAAAGAATTCTATTGCCATTATGAATATTTCCCCCCTAGATAATCCTTGTCTTGCACTTCCAAATGTAAAAGTCAGATAGCATCATCATTTTACCCATGGAATACTAAATTGGCCTTTATAAGAACTATAACTTTAAAATGTTATTTATCAATTGTTATATTACCAGGAAAAGATATGTTAGCCCACATACAAAACATGTATTAGTTCAGTGAAAGAACACTGGACTTGAAACCAAGAGGTTTTGTTTATAGTGCTAACTCTGTCACTAATTTGTTTTCTCACCTTGAACAAAAATACCTTACATCTCTGATTTCTCATCTTTGATCCAAATCACCCCCTTTTCTCAATGTTCTCATATGACCACCAGGAGGAGCTAGATCCTTCCCCCGTCCTTTTTCTTTAGTTTATATATTTCCTCCCAATTGCTCTTGGGGAAGAAAAGGAGCAGAAGGGAAATTAAGAAGAGTGATGTACTCCTGTACTCTGAACTCCAGCTAGAAATGCTAAGACAAGCAAGACATGCGCTCTTCAGACGCTGGCAGAGGAAGGAGGGGCCCCAACTTAAGACAGAAGTGAGAATGACCAGAATTTGGCACAGATCTTAGGGGAAGTTCACTAAATGGGGGGGGGGGGATACTATTGCTGTCTGTAGGCTTAAATATGAATCAAATGTGCTTATATGAATTTATAAACTAAACTTTCTGTAACTTTCTGTGACTGTAAGGAGAGTTGGGTAATTATCCTTGAAAGTGCCAGGCACTGAAAATCCTAAGTTATCTGATAGGAAAAGTGCATCAGAGGTATATAATCGTAGATTCGATGATTTAGAGCTGGAAGGTATGTTAGAGGTTAAGTAGTCAAATTCACCTTTTTAAGAGATGAAGAAAATGAAATCCTAATAGGTTAAGTGACTTGCCCAAGCTCACACTAGTAATAAACAGAATTAGGAATTAGACCTAAGTCTTCTGATTCCAAATATAGCATTTTCTCCTCTGTATCATACCACCTCAGGATATTTCCATTAATTTTTCATAAAGCCAATAAGCATTTATTAAGCACTTACTATGTTCTAGACTCTGTGATAAGTTTTAAAGAAAGACAAAACCAATCAACAAAAAAACAAAACAAAGCAAAAAAAAAAAACAACCAGCCTTCAAGGGACTCAGAACAAAACTGTTCATATTTTGAAGCATGAGTGTGTGCTTGCTGAGAGAACTGGTGATTTACCCTTGTTAGTGCCTTGTATTGAAGTTTTCAGGTCATCTGGTTTCAGGCAATTAATGAGTCAGAAAAATTCCTTAAGTGTACCTGAGACCCTTCATATTAGGACCGGGTCTATCACACTGGTCATATCTAAAAAATGAAGAGTTTGGATGAACTACTCTGTTAAATTTCCTTAAGTTTTAATCTATGATTCATTGGAATTGGCACAGAACTATTGGAAACTAGGAAGCAGACTGAAAGTATATTTAAATAGGAACTCGCTCTTCTGCATATTTTTCATGAAGTCTTGTCAGTGAAAAAAAAAGTATGAGTGAATTTAAGGTCACTAGAATAATTTATGTTCTCATATTTTAATGATTTCTGGTGTTATGGAAAAAGCTGATGAGCAAGTATGAACAGCAGCAATGTACATTTTGTGAGCAAAATTTTATGTTCAAAAGCCAATTGCCTTTAAAAAATTGTTTGTGAGACTTCATTAGATGCTTCTTTATACAAGTTTATTCTAAAAGTACCCCATTTATAAAACTCTCCTTAAAAAATAATCATGGGGCGGCTAGGTGGCGCAGTGGATAGAGCACCAGCCCTGGAGTCAGGAGTACCTGAGTTCAAATCCGGCCTCAGACACTTAACACAAAAACTAGCCGTGTGACCTTGGGCAAGTCACTTAACCCCAACTGCCCTCCAAAAAAGCAAAAATAAAAATAAAAAAAAAATAATCATGAAACTTGACTTTACTCAGATTAATTGGAAAAAATTTGCCAAAACTTTCATAACATAGACGGTTATGGGCGACCCTTTCTTTTTTTTTCCTTCAGGGGAAGGAGGAGGAAATCTGTAGGTAAGAAAAGCTAAAAGGACTGGGTCTATGAATGCAGACTCTGACATAAAAGGAATTCTATTAACCCCTTTCTTCATCCTTAACTTCTTATTCATGACTGATGTATTTAAAGATAGCTTATTGTATTATGTATTTAAAGATTGCTTATTGTAGTCATATAAAAGTCTCTAACTACCATCTTTTGCCTGAATGTAATACCATCTTGTTCATAACCATCATTAATAGCTCAGAATCTCTTATAATTCTAGGTTGATTTGATTTCCTTGAAATGTCATGCATGTTTCTTAATCTCATGGAATCACTATCAACCTTGAGATCCATTTGATAGTGAGTTGAATGGGAAAGCATATATGCTTATGCTATTTTTTCTGTCCTTATCATAGATCTTTTTATACTATCAACAGATCCCACAGATAGTTCAAATGAACACGACCATCATTCTGTGCTTGAAAGCTACCAGACTTGTAAAGGTAGAGAATCAGATGTTGAATATGAGGATAGAACCCCTCTTACTTGATTCTTCTTAATATTTCTTTCAGATACTATGAAATAGACAAAAAAGGGAGGTTGTTTTGTTTTGTTTTTTGGTTGGGTCTGTGGCAATGAAATGACATCTAATTGATGAAAAACCAGTACAATTTTCAAATCCACTTTAATTTTTTTGCCAAGAATTAAATCATTAAAGATGTGATATAAACAGATCCCTCACATAACTTACATTTATATGTTCTATCTTGTTATCCTGTTGTGCCTAAATTCAAATCCCAGGTCACCTGCCCAATACCTACCACCTGATTCATGACCTACCTGTGTCCCACCATTGGGCCCCTTTTATTTTTGCTTTTGTCCCTATCCTATATTCTTCAATAGCTTATAACTGCTTAAGGCAAGTCTGGGCAAATTGCCCAAGGCATAGTCCCCTACCCCCTATTTCCTCAAATTAGCAATTCTATATATTTTTCCTTATGGTGTACTGTACAAGGATCAGCCTGGGGTTATGGTGCAGGACTGAGACCACCCTGTCCTGTTCCATTTGAGACCACTCTGTCCTGTCCCATTGACCAAGCAGGGTCCCCATACCCTCTGCCCAGAACATGACCCTGTTCTATTCTGGGACTTTCCAGTCCCCTTTCCCCAAGGCCCTGCACCCTGCTCTGGAAAGTGGTGACTATGACCCTCCACCCTGTTGTAGGAGGGACCCTTATGTCACCCGAAGGTTGCACCCTTGTACCCTTAAGCCATATTCCTAAATTAGCCCTGAAATATGGAGTTAACCAATCACCTCTCTTTTAGCTTCTGTAACATAATGGCTTTTGCTAACTCCTCCCTGGTTGTGGTTTGTGATTTTGGCCTATATAATCAAGTCTGTAAGGCCCAATGGGCACTACTCATTTGAGTGATTTCACTCAGGTAGTCACACACTTGATCAATAAATCCACACCTAAATTTATCTTGAACATGAGTTTTGGCTCACTCTTATTCTCTTCACAACAATCCTACTTAAGAATCCCTGTCTTTGGAGAGGATTCTGGGAAGATGACAGAATAGATAAAAAAATTTCAAGCGCTCAAAAGAGATAAAATAGAGACTCAGGGCAAACATAGAGTGGTGAAAATAAACAAGAGTAGGCACAGAACAGGAGTCCATCTGGGACAGTCTGAGAAGATCTGAAGAAAAATCTCAGGACAAGATTTCCTCCCTGTGAAGAGTAACATCTCCAGGTAAAGGTCCACTTTAACAACACGTGGTAACCACTGGGGTTAGCTGGGTTGGAAGGCTTCCTAGTCCCCAGCCATAGGAACTTTCACCCCTGTGACAGTGAGGGGAGTTGGGCTTCTGAGTCAGGGAAGATTGAGGGAGCCCCTGCTGACAAGGAACTTCAGATCCATTTGTGCTTCAGAGAGTGGGGTGGGGAAAAGAAGGAACCAGCACATGTCCATTGACTACAAAAATAGAGGGGCAGGATGCCCCAGACTGTGAGCATTTGCAAGAGGTTGGAGGTTTGGCTTTGGTTGGAGGCTAGAGGGGAGAACTGAAGATCTGAGACCAGAGGCACCATCCCCATACCCCAGGACTAGTGGTAATTACAAAAATTAAACTATGACAAAATTCACAGACAAAGGAAAAAGAATCCAACCATAGAAAATTATTATGGGCATAGAGAAGACCAGGGTTCATCTTTAGAGGAGGATACTAATGCAAATAAACCCTCTTCTACCCCAAAGAGTAATGTCAAATGATCACCTGCCCAAAAAGAATTTATAGAAGAACTTTAAAAATGACTTTAAAAATGAGAGATTTAAGAAAAATTTTAAAAAAGAACAATCCAAGAAAAACAAGATTATGAAAAGAAAGTCAACAAATTAGAAGAGGAGATTCAGAATCTTAAGGAAGAAAATGACACCTCAAAAATTAGAATTTGGCAAGGAGAAGCCAGTAAAGTTATGAGATCAAGAAATAATTAAGCAAAATATAGAGTGAAAAAATAGAAGAGACAGTGAAACATCTCAGAAAAAACCCAAGTGATCTAGAGAACAGATCACAAAGAAAAAAAACATAAGAGTAAACAGACTACCTAAAAGTTTTGATCAAAAAGAGAGTCTTGGTACAATTATACAAGAAATAATTAAAGAAAATTGTCCTGAAGCATTAAAATAAGGGTGGAAAGTAGAAATTTTAAAAAGTCTATCAATCAGTATGTATTTGTGCATGTAAAAGAAAGGTATCCTATGAGGAAAACTCACAGGAATATAATAGTGTAACACCATGCACAAGCAGATTCCCAAAAGAATGCTACTGTGAACAGCTTTTAAGGCTCAGATTACACAGTAATAGTGAAAACACTTTATTCCATTACAAATCAAGGTTCAGAACAATATTCACAATATAATATTCACAACATTACATCTTATCGCAGAAAATCATAATATAGTGTTCATAACAGCTTAACATGAGAGTGGCCACACAGTTTTCACTGCAGTGGCCACAATATTTAGAACAAGGAACAAAAGAATAATCTCCTGGTTTCCCTAAGGGGAAAAGCCTTCTCACTTAATCATTCAATCAATTCACAATATATCAATCTTCCACTCATGGGGCAACCATTAACTTAATCAGTCACTAATCAATCAATCATTAGAAAACCACACAAACACTCCACCCCTTGGTATCCAGAAAACTTGAGTTTTGTCCAAGGGGAGGCCTTTTCTTCATCTTGACTTTGGGTGGTCTCTTTGATTCCCTGGATTCCCTTCCATGGTCCCAGCTCCCTCCTGAATCCACCAAACAGTCACCTGGATACAGAAGCAGACAACTGCCAGGTTCTTGTCCAGTCCTCAGATGTAGACAGCTCCTAGGTCCTTGTCCAGTCCTCAGGGCAATCCCTGGCACACACTGAAGTTCACAGGGTCCGGCACATCTCAAACCCTTTACCACTTCTCTTGCCTGGAACTCAAGGATCAGTCAGGCCATGAACAAACAAAGTCTTATCCTGGTCATGCTCCTTCAGTCCTCCAGCAGTTCAGCTGGCCCAAGGACCTAGAAGGAAAATTGGCCTTCTGTTTGGCCTTCACCAGATTCTGGTCTCAGGAAGACTCCATCTCAACTCTCAGTCAGCTTCCACATGCTAGGAGAGAAACTCTCTTTCTCTGTCTCTATCTCTGTCTCTGTTTCTCTGTCTCTGTCTCTCTGTCTCTGTCTATCTCTGTATCTCTCTGTCTCTCTGTCTCTGTCTCTGTCTCTCTGTCTCTGTCTCTGTCTGTCTGTCTGTCTGTCTGTCTCTCTCTCTCTCTCTCTCTCTGTCTCTCTCTCTCGCTCTAAAACTCCAACTCACTTCTTCAGCTCCCAGAAACTGAGGCAATCCTTCTTCCTCCAGCTGGCAAATTCCAGTTCTGTCTCTCTGTCTCTAGAATCCTTCTTTATATACAGCACTGGCTTCCTGTCTCAGCCAATAGCCTTCTTCCATGTCAACAGGGAAGTTCAAGCCTTCTCAACAGTGGACAGGGCTCACACTTTCCATACTTAGCCCTGAGTTACTAAGTGCTGAGTATCTGCCAAACTTGATTGCTATTACAAATAGTCAAATTCTGAAACCCCAAGCTCAAGGATATAATATTAAGGGCAATAATAAAAAAAACAATTTTAATATGATAGTGCCACAATTAAAATCACATAAGACCTAGCCACAGAGACCATAAAGGATTACAGATCTTGGAACGCTATCTATTGAAGAGTTAAATACAACAAGAACAACAACAACTAGGGTTCTGATCAAAACTTTCATACCCAGGGGGCATCTAGATGGTACAATGAATAGAGCATGGGCCCTGGAGTTAGGAGGAACTGAGTCCAAATCCAGACTTAGACACTTAATACTTAGTAGCTGTGTAACCTTGGGCAAATCAATTAACCCTAATCACCCTGCCTTCCTCCCTCCACAAAGCAAAACAAAACAAAACCCCAAACAAAACTATCATACCCAGAAAAGTTCAGCATAATCCTGAATGAGAAAAAAACTGACATTTGTTCAACTGTCAGACTTTCAGAACTTTGTTAAAAACAAACAAGCGTGAACTTAGTAGAGGATTAAACACACAAAAGTCAAGAGAAACATAAGGTATGTACCAAAGAGCGATTACAAGGGATTCACTAAGGACAGATTGTTTACCTTTTATGTATGTAAAATGTAAAACATATGTCTAAAATTGATATTAGCAATTGGGTAGTTCGTAAAAATATTGGGGATAGGTCTGGCTGTGACATGACTTTAAAAATCAAAACCATCTAGGAACAGTTTAAAAGAGTAATTATGTTATATAAATGAAGTGTAAGAAGAAGAACTAACACAGAGGAATTAGATGGGGAAGGAGTGCTGGTTGTTCTGGTAAACTATTTTCATTGGAAATGGGTTCAGGAGGGAGCAATATATATTTCTAGAAGAGTATAAAAGTTCTGAATTCAGAAGAAATAAAATGGTAAGGGAATAGGGAGGGGGGAGAGGACAAGGGGTGGATCTCTAGAGGGGAGGAGGAGGCAATAGGTTAAAAGAGGGTATTAAAAGGGGTTGAGATCAATGAGAATGGGAGGATAAGGCAGTGTAATGGTAATTAATTTGTTTGATCAGATGTTAAGTAGATCCTAGTAACCTAGTGTTAAGCATAGAACTCTGTCCATTGGTGAAAAGGTGTGAATTACCCCCTGGTGAAAAGGTGTGAATTTCCCTGTTGACTTGGAAGAATGCCATTGGCTGAGA
>JAQQSW010000178.1:0-11633 GCA_028646575.1 Pseudocheirus occidentalis
AAAGGGTCCCATATGTACAAAAATATTTATTGCAGCTCTCTTTGTGGTGGCAAAAAACTGGAAATTTAAGGGATGCCCATCAATTGGGGAATGGCTGAACAAGTTATGGTATATGAATGTGATAGAATATTATTGTGCTGTAAGAAATGGGAAGGCGATTGACTTCATACTTACCTGGAGAGGCTTATATGAATTGATGCTGAGTGAGAAGAGCAGAACCAGGAAAAATTTGTACACAGTCACAGATACATCATATGTGTGACGACTAATTTTGAAAAACTGGATACTTCTCAGCATTGCACAGTTAAAAGACAACTATACAAATCTCAGGATGGAAGGAGATGTCTACATTCAGAGAAACATCCAGAAAGATCAGAGTTCAAAAGGAGACTGAAGCAATGCATTCTATCATTCTTTTCAATGTTTGGCTTTTGTTTCTCTTTTCTCATTGTTCACTCCATTGGCTATAACACCTATTCAACCAGACTATTGTACAATGTGAAGGAGTTTGCAGATCCTATATATGATTGTATGCCACCATGGGGGGAGAGGGGAAGAAGGGGAGAAAAATCTGAAACTCAAGTGACTCTGGAACTGAATCTTGTAACCTAAAAGTAAACAAACAAGTCAATAAAATTTAAATTAAAAAAAAGAAAGTGAATCAGTTGAGGAAATTTGAGTTAAAGGTGTCTGAAGGAATCTTAAGATGTATGTCAAGGATTCCTAGTATGAGGGCAGGAGTGGAGGAGGAGAGAAAGAGTATAAGGCAGGTGCTGAACTCATTGAGGAAAGAAGAGGAGTGTCCTGGAGGCTGGTAGATAGCTAATACTAGAATTTCAATTGGTTGATATATATTAATCAACATCTAAGGAAGAGAAGTCACTGAGTGAAGAAGGCAGAGGGAGAGTTTGGAAGTGTTGATGGAGAAGAGGGATTATTTCAACTCTCCTATCTTCACCAGTGAATGGGGAGAGTGAGAAAAATGCAACCAGTGCTAGAAAAGATGGTGAGGGAGGCTGTGTCCACACATGGGAGCCAGGGCTTAATGACAATTGAAAGCTGAAAGGGATAGGAAAGGAAAAGATTTAAGATGAAAATAAGTTTGTTACCTCTCTCTCTCTCTCTCTCTCTCTCTCTCTCTCTCTCTCTCTCTCTGTCGGTCTCTCTCTGTCTCTGTCTCTCTCTCCTGAAGGAAAGAAGTGTCTCCTGTAAATAGGAAGAGGTCAGGCCCAATGACTGGTATTTGACCATATGGTAATGTGATGGAATAACATCTCTCTGATTCCCTTCTTTCAGGAAGAGGCTCTTGACAGTGGAAATGAGCATTTTTATAAAGTGGTTGGAGAAGAGCCAAGGTAGTGAGAGACTAGAGATAGAAGCAAAAAGTGAATTGATGCGATACAGTCCAGGACAAGGATGCCAACAGGTCTATGAGCTATTCTTAAAATGAAGGAAGGGCTTTTTATCTCTGAGACAGAATGAAAAGAAGACAGTGGGTCAAGATACTGTGGAATTTAAAGATGGAGCACATTGTTGGAACAGAACTTATTGGGGGACATCTCTTTAAAAGAAAAGTTATACAGGAAGGCAAGGTCATCTGCTAACAGCAATAGATGAAGTTTAGAGTGAGGGTTTTGATGATAATGGGACAAGTTTATAATGCTAGTTATACTCAAAGAATCTTTAATTTCATTGATAGATCACAACTCTTCTATAACTTGACAAATGGTCTTCCAGAGCCACTGTTGTCAAAAATTAGATCACCCTGAAGCCAGACTCCGGACTATCTTTCTGAACTTACCTAGATGGGTCCATAGTCTTTTTACCAGGAATGTATATTCATTGATTTTGTTGTTGTTGTGGGACATGAGAGTGATTGTACTCCTTTTGCACAGTCCTTGTGCACTCAGGGTTACTTTACATTATGATTCAAATATGTAGAGAGAATTTCAGTGAAGGAAAGAATCAGAAAAAGGTGGAAAATCATTATTAAGAAATTATGACATCCGTCTTTGAAATTAGAGAGTGTGGATGGATGAATAGAGGATTTAGTACAGACTGTGACTTTCAATATAATGCCCATGAGGTGAGGGGCTAAGGGTTATAGGAAAAACAGAAGAGAAATGACTGACAGAAATAATATCCTAGCTGGGAAGCCTTAAGGGCTTTCATTTCTGGGATTTGTGGGAGAGGTCCTCACACATGTGACTTGTTTCATGATCTATGTAATGTAAATAACAATTTCAGACAACTGATAATTATTAGACATTTTTAAAATATAGAAAAATGAGATAAATGTACATACAACACACTTTGAACTTTATTCTGCATTATTAACATTTTCTACACCATTTTAAGGCTAATTCTATCAAAATAGCAGTAAATTAAGACCTCATTTCTAGATACTTCCAATTTCTGAGGTGATAATCCTCACACTAAGAATTTAATATTTTCCTTATGAATGAGCTCCAGTATACCCCAGAATTCATATGAATTTAGGAGTGCCTTTTTTATCAGATTAGCTCACCTTGAGAATAAAAAATACAATTTTTAATATTTAAGAACAGTACCTCAATTTTGATCACAAGTTCCCTTTTGGTATTCCCAACCTAAAGATTTTTTGTTCAAAAAACATACCACCCAGTCTAGGTTTTTAAGACATATTATCCCAACATACCTTGGGTACCTTCCTTTTTAACAAAAAGTGTCTTTCCATCTCTTTTCTATTTTGTTCCAGTTATGACATCAGTAGCATATTGTTGGAATTATTGGAATAATTTACTGTTTCATAAGTACTGATACCCATTATTTCATTGCAGATACAGAGCTGACCTTGGATGTAGGAGTACCAGGATTTAAGACCTGTCTCTGACTCTACACAAGTTATTTATCATCCCAGTGATGTAGGCCCGTATTAATAAACTCAAATGGAAATGGATCCTTGATCACTCATATTGATTCAGATTCCATTTTGCACTAGATTTGCCACAAATGTGATATCTCTGATAGGCAACTCTCTACAAATATAAGTTGCAAAGAAGCTGTAGACCTTCAATGGCATAAGTTTTATCTTAGGGTGTTCTCTCCATCAACAGTATCACAGGTCTAACACCTCTTCCTCCTTATTCAGATAGGGCAAAAGGTAGATTGTTCATTTCACACACATATGTGAAATGACATTTTGTCCATAGTAATTTTCTCCAATGCAATGAGGAAATACCAAATGAGAAGACTTCTGACATTACTGTCTCTTAATCAGCATAGATTACCACACTCTCAGAATTCTGTGCTCCTTCCTTGAATTATTTTGCCCATGTTAATTACCAAGCTGAATGGATTGCTGAGGGATGTACTGGTAGTTCTGATTGGTCAATGTATAGACTAATAACTCCCTGGAAATACCCTGTATATCATATATATGCTTAATTTTTTTTAAAAAATTGCTTATATTAGCAATAACTATCTCTGCAGAAGACATTTCCTTAGAATGAATGACCAGTTGGTGTTAATGGGATTCTTCTGTACCTTAAGCTCTCAGCAGCTCTCAGCAAATAATTTGTTTCCCCAATTGCCCTGAGGACCAACTGTCATTGTTTTAAACCTTTCATGTTTTAAATAATTGGGTTTTAATTTCAACAGAGTTCACTGAAAAATAGATCAATACTGTTCTGAGAGCAAAGCAGAGACAATAAAAATTGTTTGGAAGCACTTCATGAACTTGCTTCATGACCTGCTTTATCATCTCCACACTGTCAGCAGAAGAGCAAGGACTTTTTTTTTAACTGATAAAAGATACCCAGTAAAAATGTAATTCTTTTGATAACTTTTCTTTTTATGAGAATTCTACAAAGCTACGCTCAATTTTAATTTATTTAGCTCTTAATTACTTGGGTGATGGTCATACAGTCAATGGATTATCCAGGGCCTTTGTTTTCCTCTTTTCCCTCCCTGTTGACTACTCTGTTACTACTTGGCATGTCTGTACTGAGAGATAGACAGGAAAAAAGAAAAGACATCTTTTATATTAGACAAGAGATTAAACTAACTGGCTAACAGATGGGGTGAGCAGGGTAAGCTTGAGCAAGAACTGGCTCAGGTCCAAGCACATCAATTTCAGTAACTCACCTGGTAACCTAAGCAAAGATATAGAGACTGTTTCCTCCTTAACCCTTGTTTTGTAGGAAATTTTTTGACATTCTTGGAATTGATTTCTGGTCGTTTGAGAAGAGGAATAATAGACCAGGAAAAGCGAAGGGGGAGAATCTTAAGGAAAATATTAATGGAAAAATAATTCTCAATGTTGCCAAGGAATAAAAGATTTGAAATTGAGGGAGATGCACAAACAGCAAATATACTCAAGTACCCTTTAGAATTAATGCACAGGTATATTAAGAAGGGTTACCTTACATTCAATCAGTAAGTCATTCACCAAGCATTTATTCAGTACCTGTTATGCGCACTATGCTAAGTACTGGTAGGGGATTAAAGGTTTGCATGAATTCTGCATTCATTCTTGTAACACTACTAGTTGTGAATTTGTCAAGAGTAGAAGTGACTATTAAAGCCCTAAATTCACAATCTTTCTGGCAATCTATCTTATATCTGTGTTGGTATTAGAAATAAGACTTTTCAATTATTAATCATATTATTCAAAACTTGTCACTATCCTAATATTGGATAATTAAAAAAAGAAAATGATCATTAAATGGTTAAAATATGGAGAAAGTTATGACTAGGGCTGTTATGCTATTGCTGATACATTTCATTTATCTAAGCCAGGACTGTCCAACCAGCAAGGAAGGATCTGTGATAGAGAGAGAATCTTAGACTTAGAAAAAAAGAATATAAACTCCATGACAGTAGGCTTGTTTACTTTTTGGCTTTATATGCACACACTTGGTAAAAAGTCAGGTTCATAGTAGGAACTAAATAAACATTTGATTAATTTAACCATGATAATCTTTTTTAATATATAATTTAAAGAAGAAAACTGAAGCAGAGAGAAATGGAACCACCTAAAAATATATAACTACTTCGTACCAAAGTCAGGACAAGGCCTTAGGTTATTTGTCTTTGCTTTTGTCTTTGATCTGTCTCTGAATCTCTGTCCCTCTGTCTCTTTCTCTGTCTTTTTCTGGTTCTTTCTCTGTTTTTCAGACACACATATGCACATTCAAAATACTACAAAAGAATGTTTGATATGTATACTAGAGAAGCAATATTTTATGTGAATTCTGAGAGGACATTTTCCTCAAATTGTAATCTTTTAAGGATAAGAATATATCAAAATACTTTGCATCTCTCTTATGGTATAATATAGTGCTAGGAATACAGTTGTTGATTAAGTAACTAAAATTATATTGATTGCCAAGTCAGTAGAAATGTTTTCATTTGAATATTACTTTTCATGACTTATCCAGATGGTTACTTGAGTTCTCCATTTCATCTGACTACGGAGACCTAGCAAAAACCAGTCTATCACAAGATATTTCTTTTGTTTCAGTTGAGGAACTTAGTTATACAAGCTTTTACAATATGTCTAGAACCTTAGATGAGCATAGTGGCATGTTAGCAACTGTTTTATTAATTTAATTTCTGATTTGTGGAATAAAACAAGAATTTCTATATCATAATATAATAAAAAGGATCACACATGAAACTTCAAATCTTTTATGTACAACTTGCTATTCCTTTTCCTTTAAAATATGTAATAAAATTATCATATTTTTTCTTTTTTTCTTCCCTTCCTCCTGTCATAAAATGTGGCTACCATTAGACACACATTTATGTGTGTGTATATGTAAATATATGTATGTGTGTGAGTGTGTGTGTATATGTGTGTGTGTGTGTGTGTGTGTGTGTGTGTGTGTAAAATCTTGATATAGATACTTCTGTTTATTGATTCTTTCTCTGGATCCAGATAGTGTCTTCTTTCATATATTCTTTGTAGCTAATTTGGGTGTTTATAATAGTCAAAATGCCTTAGTAACTCAAAGTTGCTCTTAAAATAATATTGCTGTTAACTGTATATAACAATATTCTCTTGATTCTGTTTATTTAATTCTTGATTATTTCATGCAAGTCTATCCAGTTTTTTTCAAGACCATCAAGCTCATCATTTCTTACAACACAATAGTATTCTACCACAATCATATACCACAACTTGTTTATCCATTCTCCAATTGACGGGCATCTTCATGACTTCCAGTTTTTTGCGACCATGAAGAGAGATATTATAAAGATTAAAGAATACATAGCTTCTTTTTCTTTCTTTTTTCTTAATCATCTTTGGAAATCAAATTAGTAGTAGTATTGTTGGGTTAAAGGGTATGGGTAGTTTAATAACTCTTTGGGCATAATTCCAGATTACTTTCCAAAATGGTCGTATAGCTTCACAATTCCACCAATAATGAATTAGTGTTCCAATTGTTCCATATCCCCTCCAATATGTGCTGCTTTCCCCTCTAATCATTTTAGCCAGGCTGAAAGGTAAACAATGATATCTCAAGGTTATTTTATTTTGCATTACTCTAATCAATAAAGATTTAGAGCATTTTTCAAAGGACTGTAAGTTGTTTTAATTTTTTAATTGGAACTACCTGTTCATATCCTTTGATTGTTCATATCAACTGCAGAATGATTCATATTCTTATAGACTTGACAAAGTTCTTTATATATTTGAGGTATGATACCTTTATCTAAAAAAATCTTTAATTCCCTCCTCTCAGTTTTCTGCTTTCCTAATGATATTGGCTGTACTTGTTTAATTTGTACAAAACCTTTTTGATTTAATGTGTATAAAAGAATTATAGTATTCTTTCCTTTTCCTCAGGGAGCTTCCAAGACACTTAAAAGATAAGACTAACTTAGATTAAAAATGTGCAAAACTGTCTTTTTTTACTTCATATATAAACTAATATAATCAAGTCCAACTCAACAAATACTTATCAACCATCTATTATTTGTGAAGTACTATAAAGGTACTGGGGATAAAAAAAAGACAAAATTAAAAAAAATCATTTTACTCAATTACTTGTCATTCTATTAATGAATTGTTAAAACAACAGAGCCTATAAAAACCCCAAGAATGATTCATAGCTAGTAGACGTACGAGATAAAATTTTAGTTAGACCTTTCAAATGGAAGGAAAAAATTTAGAAATCTTAGGATATATTGAAGACCAAAGTGTCAATCCATTCTTGACTTTCTTTTTCTATCCATGCTCTATAGAAAATGATGCCAAAATCTTTGAAGATTCATTTATTTAATCATTCATTCAAAAATATTGATTGAGTATATACTATGTATACAATATTATGTTTATTCAAATTAAGGAGAATACTGAATATTTTGCAAACAAAACTGGAGGAAATGTTTGAAATGAAGTTCTTCCAACTATCATCCCTACTTCCTCAAAGTGATTCTCATTTGGTAATTCTTTTTGGAGAAACGGGACCTAATTTGACTTTTTTCCCCTTCTTCAATAAATATGCACAAATATGACCTTCCCCAGATTCATGTCAAGCACTTCCATCCTGCACATCAGATAACAAAATTCAAGAACTATATATGATGAGAAACAGAAGTGAAAAACTGAAAGATCTTAAGTTACCACAAAATGGATTCATCCAATTTTGCCCTCTCAGACTTCTATGCTGGCTAAAATATAATATCCACAGGTAGAGACTATAGATTCTTTTCAATAGTATGGAGTAAATTCTAAGGTGTCGTAAAAAAAATTGCATATCATTTCAGCCATGATCTTAGAAGAATTAGTCAAGAGGTTTAAAAGAAAGGGAGAATATCAGTTTTAATGGCAATGTCAGACAGTAAGGTGAGACTAATGAATTTCTGATGCCTTGAAGCCAAAGGCATGGATGGGCTGGATTAAGAAAAAAAAAGTTTAAAAAAAATTAGACATGGTTAAAGATTATCACATACTCCAGGCTATCCTTCACTCAGCTGCCAATTTGATCTTCGAAAAGCACAATTTTGACCATGTTGCTACCTTACTTGTAAACTCTAACAATTCTCTGCTACCCCTGGCATCACATTTTAAGTCATTTGCCTGACTTTTAATGTCTTTTACAACAATGTCCCTTGTTACTTTTCCTGACTTGTTAGAACTCATGCCTCTCCATATAATCTACAATCCAGCATCAAGAAACAGTGATACCCTTGTATGCAACATTCCTTTTCCTGGTTCCATGCTTTTTATGATTTCCTTCCTCACATATACAATTTTGCT
This sequence comes from Pseudocheirus occidentalis, assembly GCA_028646575.1. Lineage (NCBI taxonomy): Eukaryota > Metazoa > Chordata > Mammalia > Diprotodontia > Pseudocheiridae > Pseudocheirus > Pseudocheirus occidentalis. Next base: position 8,249 of record JAQQSW010000178.1, read on the forward strand.
TCTCTGACTTTGGCTGAACTTTAATTTTACCTCCTGCAAGGTGCTTTTCTCAGTATCCCCTTCCCCAGTTTCAGACCATGCTACTGAAATTACTTTCCATTTGCACGGTGTGTGCACACACACATACATGTATGTATGTATGTGTAAATTTGTGTATGTAAATGTGCAAATGTCATGTGTGTGTGAGATCTACCCATCATAATAATTCTTAAGGGCAGGGGGCCATGTTTGTATCTTTATCATTTAATAAAATGCCTGGTACTTTAAAAGTGCTTAATGCATGTTTGTTGACTGGCACACAAAGTTACAATTAAAAATAAAATTTTTATTTTTATATAGTTTTAATATTTTGGATTAATAACTGCAAATACTTTATGGATATATACTGTCAGTCCATTGGTGACTCACTAGAATTTAGGTAACAATAGAACTGGAGTGAAGAGTCCTAGCCTAGAAGCCTAACTAACTGGATAGAATCTGGCACAGATTTAGGTAGGGAGACCCTGAGTGCAAGGATGTCTGCTACAATGGAAAGGAGTAGAAAGGAGTAAAAGTATTATTTTTATATATATATACACACACACATATATGTGTGTACATAAATATATATATATATTTAAAATATATAATATACATATATAGGTCTATATAAAAATAAAAATATATATAATATATATGTGCATGTGTGTGTGCATATATATATATATATATATACACACACACACATATATATTCCCCTGTTCCTCTCCTCTCTAGTATTTCTCTAGTATACATATACATATGCATATACAAATATACACACATATACATACATACATACATACATACATATATATATAATTAACTTGGGATTCACAGGCTAGATTTCTGACATGATTAGATACCAATAGGTCCCTGCTCCCCTCAAGCACCACTTAATTGTTATTTTTTGGACCCTCCTGGCTCAGAGTGCCTGCAAATAGTAACTCTTTCTCTTTTGACCAGCAACCCTGCGTGTATTCCTCTACAAGTTTTCTTTTTTTTATTTTTCAGATTAAAGGAGTCATCTCTTGAGTCACTTTTTAAGGGGGTCTATTTACTGAATGGAAGTTGCTTCACTCAACTTGAGAATTTGAAAAGACTTTAGCTTAAAAATGCCAAGGTCTCTCACTGCATCCTGGGCCATCTCCACTTGTCCTGATCAATAACTGGCTACTGGACCCAGATGGTTCTGGAGGAGAAAGTGAGGCTGGTGACCATGCACAGCCCTCCCTCACTCAAATCAAAGCCATGTCATCATCAACCTGATGTCATGATCCTATTCAGGAAGGATGGACAAATGGCACAACTACAATCTCTACCATTTATATAGCTCCACCATTTGAATGTGAACTCTCTGAGGGAAGGGCTAATTTCACTTTGTCTTTACATTTCCAGTATTTAGCACAAATCCTGACACATAGTAAGCACACAATAATCACCTAACACCCTATTGAGTAACTGTGAGGAGAAAGAGGTCAGAGTATGCTATCGGCAGTTGGGTGGTACAGTGTTTAGAACATTGGACTAATCAGAAAGACCTGCTTCCAAATCTTCCCTCACATACATAGATAGCTCTATAACCTAGAGAAAAACAATTACTTTATCTTGGCCTCAGTTTCCTAATCTGTAATATCAGATAATAATAACACCTACCCCAAAGAGTTGTTATGAGGACAAAATGAGACAGAGTATATAAAACATTTTGCAAATCTTAAAGTGCTATATAAATGCTAGTTATTTCTAATGATATTGATTCTCAAAATGGAGCTTTTTTATAGTTTACATAGGTTCAGATACCATGTGAGGTACTATCAAATGCTCTCTTTCTTTAGCAGACAGTCAAACTTAGGTAACCTGTATAAAAGCTAGTTCCTATTTCAGTGTCCTGGACACAACCTGGAATTCCTCATTACCAGTACCAATCCACTTAAGTGGACTTTGCAAACCTAAGAGAAGTCTTGGGACCATTAGAAGGGCTGCTCCCTTGATGTGACCTCATGAGTTACACTATATATCACAGACACATGGTTAAACTATTCATTATTCTTAACACAGTTACATTTAGAGACCAGACACTTGTGCAGATAGGTTGATAATATCTCTGATGCCATATGTTCAGCCATGAGAAACATGACAAACATGCACTTTTTTTTCCTTTTGGGTTGTCCTTCAACCTAACATTGTTCACTACCATCTCTCCTCTCACTAAGTTTCAGAAATGAGAGAAAGGGGGTTTGAGAACTGAGTAGCACTCAGATTTACTTGAGTTATTAGTGAATCTTTGCAGGAAAAGAATAGATAGGAGTTAAAAATTCCAGTTTTGTAGCGTGTGTATGTGTGTGTGTGTGTGTGTGTGGTTGGATGCAGGCACATGTGCAGTTTTGAGGGAGTAGAGGGATACAAGGAGTACTGACAGGAAAGCACTTATGCCATAATTACAAAGTAAACAACAGAAATTTGAAAATCCTGAATTCTAACTTAGTAACTAACTCCATGACAGTTTATTAGTAGCTATTTGATGTATGTTTACCAATGATTAATTTGAATGTCAAAAACACACCCACACACACACACCCACACACACACACACACATATAGAGGCAGCTAGTAGTTCATTGGATAGAGCCCTGAGCCTAGAGGCAAGAAGACCTGAGTCCAAATCCAGACTCAGCACTTCATAGCTGTGTGACCTTAGGCAAGTCACTTAACTTCTAATTGTTTGATAAAATGGATTCATTAAATTCTTTGGAAAAGGAATTGGGAAACCATTCCAACTTGTGACATTGCTTAAATTTGCAATGTTTCCATGGTTTGTTCTCAGCAACTAAATTTTAACTATATGTGAGCATTGCCATCACTGTGCAGTGATGAGGGCACAGCTGAGTTCATAATAAGCAGACAATAACAATTTTGGAAAATTTAATTGAATTTCTCACCCTTGTGTTAGACTTCAAAAGGTTTCCTTTTACAAGTTATCTAACACCTTTTAAAACATACTTCTGTTGCTAATTAAATCTACTTTGCCATCTGGTTTTAAAATATCAGGGCAATTTTCCTTGAGAATTTCTTGAAGTGTGCTTTCTAGATTCTTTTTTTTGATCATGGCTTTTAGGCAGTCCAATAATTTTTAAATTGTCTCTCCAGCATCTATTTTCCAGGTCAGTGATTTTTTTCAAGGAGATATTTCACATTTCCTTCTATTTTTCATTTGTTTGGATCTGTTTAATAGTATCTTGATTTCTCATAAAGTCATTTGCTTCCATTTGCTCTTCTCTAATTCTGAAGGAATTCTTCTCTTCAGAAAGCTTTTGAGATTCTTTTTCCATATGGCAAATTTGACTTTTAAGGCATTCTTCTCCTCATT